>JAXQQM020071741.1:0-92090 GCA_034641835.2 Pinus albicaulis | reverse complement strand
TCCACTGTTTTATAGAGTTTAAGCGAGACCCAAAGAAAGGAGAAATCAATGGTAGCCAGACCCACACCCCGGACGGGATCCCTATTCCAAACGGTTCAAGGTCTAATTGGGACTTTTTACCGAGGAGATCCCCTGCTGTTGGCCGAAAAAATTTTCCCCTCAATAGAATTGGCACTAGAAGGAGGGCCAGATGACAAGATGAGCCCTTAGAGCCTTCAGTTAATCTCATATCTGTAATGCCTCGTTCCCAAATCATTCTCCCGAGATGTTTGTCGGAGTTTTATGAGCCTCAATACTTCATCCGCGATGAACTTATGTATCACTTGTACCAGTTAAGATTCGATGGTGAAAACAGAGTGTCCATAACCCAACACCTTTTAGATTTCTATGACTTCGATGAGTGTTACGAAATTGAAAATGAAGGGTTGAGTTGTTTGCTTTTCTTCCTCACTCTCGAAGGTCACGCTAAGAAATGGTGCCACACATTGTCGGAAGCTTCCATCCATTCGTTTGAACAACTCACCAGTGAATTGTAGCAAGCTTTTCAAAGGTATGATTTTCAAAGTGTATTGATAAAGCTAAATGACATCAAAATGGAACCTCAGGAACCTCTAGATGAATTCTCTATCAGATTTGTTCATTATTGTTTTGAGTTCCCTGAAATGGATGTTGATTGGAAATGTTTAAGTGAACAGTTCAGGTATGTGATTCTCGTTTCCCTTGAAAAATTTCAGTTAGATCCTAGTGTTCCCTATGACGACCTGCAAGTTACCAAATGTTCAGGATTTGTCCCTAATGATTCCTTGTCCATCTCCCCAAGTCCAGACCACATTCAGGCCTCCAAGGAGAGTGTTGCTATTTGTGATATTCTCGCCCTTCCTCCTGAGTTTTCGGGTAGTGGAATTGTGACCTCAAAAGTTCTGAGAAAGGATAGACACTTGCTGAGGATAAAGCCTATTGTACTGCCTTTGAATCTTTCACGCACCCTGTCAAATCAAGGCTTGAAAACCAGATGGGCCCAACATCCCTCCAGGTTCATGAAACCTACCCTGAGCCCACTCAATGTCTCCCTGGACACAGTCCTAAATCTGATTCACATACTGATTATGAATCGAATCCTATCCTGGATGAAGTTGATTCCCTTACAAGGCCTACCAGATCATTGTTCACTCCGAATAACATCGGTATGCGAGATGGAAGTCCTTGTACGGTTAACACCCCGGCGGCTCAAACTTATCGTTCATTATTCCGTGATTTATTTCACAAGTCCACCACACCAGTAATTTCTTCGAGACATTCAAAATTTCCTTATACTGGTATTGGCGACAATCATAAGCATGCAGATGCTGTTTCACAATCACAGTCCAAAATCGATGAATCTTTTAGATCTGATCTTTCTCACTCGAAATCTTTAGACAACCATAGGAGTGATTTCTTGTTAGGGAAACCTCAAGATGTCCCCTCTATTGATCCATCCAAATTGGTAACCCCTAGGGAGCCTAACATGCCAGGTACCCAAATTGATCAAATCGATGGTTACAACGATCACTGCTTATCTGAAAGCATATTCACTAATACCGTTGAGGACTGTCACTCGTATCTCATTGCCGACCATATGGAGACACCAGAATTCGATAATCCGCTTTGGGAAGATTCAAGTACCCATCAGAAAATCAAAGCGCTTCAGCTCCTACCGACGGTTACCCCAGGTTCTCCCGATCCTGACAAGACCCTTCAAACAACTCCAACTAGGGTTCCTTGGATTAGGTTTCTGAAACGAAAATTCCCAAGTACCATGCTCCTCCCAGCATAACCACGTCAGATATCATTTCATCTGGGCAGATTTTTCATTCTAATGAGGTTTCCTTGAGCACATATTCCTGTCCCCCAACAGCTGGTATGCAACAACCAATATACCCCAATTTATTCACTGGTAAGAAAACACCGGCCACTGTCTCTAACCTTTCCAGTTTTTTCCCAGCCAGTACCAGTTGCAATCAGGCACTAACTTGTGATTTTTGACAAACCCCTCAACTGCTCGAAAACCTTACGGTAAATCCACCCCATCCTGGAAAATCTAAAAAATCTAATACATTGGATTATCAATTTGTCAGTGCGCCAACATTTGATCGAATTGATACAAAGCCCACTTACATTTTGCAACTCACCACAATCCATGATCACATCCATTCGCTTGTTGATCTCGCTAAACCACCAAAGTTGGGAACCCCTCGCTTGAAGGTTCAGATTTTGTCCAAAACGGTAAGGAATTGCAGCCTCCACTAAAAGTGGATTCCGATCCTCATATCCTTGACCAATTCCAGGAGAAAATCCGAACTAGTGTTTTCAAAATTAGGGTTTCTACTCTCAGAGTCGCAAGTATCTATAATTCTCCTGGCACATACTTGTTGTTTCCACCCCCTAAAATGGATCATCCTCAACACCATAATGAGGGTGCTGGTTTTTTCGACCAACCCTATTCGGCTAATGTGCCTGCAAATAGGAATTGGCTTACCCATCACCCCTCAGATCCAGGATCGTGCATGAATGGATTTGTGTCATTTATAAATAGTTTTAAGTTTTGAGAATATATTGCTGTGTATCAGGATAAGAGTGGAATTCAGCTTGCACAGTCCATTCTGGCACGTTCTCTGGTAAGTATCCATGATCTTCTTACCGTTGCACATGCTCTTCAGGTAAGTTTTGTTGTTGGTGCATGATTATGTATTCCGGCTCTGATTGCGAACATTGTTGTTCTTGTAGGTCGGGAACTAATGCAGTGGCTGCACTGGAAAGTTGATCTCACATAACCCGACCACCTCATTGGTTAAGCTAGGGTTTTAGGTGTAGGCTAGCTAGGACTTGTTAATAAAAAAATTGTTAGTTCAAAGTTTTTAATTAGGTTTACTTGCCAAATTTTTACTTCATAATTTAAAGGTGTGTTTTCTATTTTTGCTTACAATTAGTATCTTAGGCATCACCATGTTACAAATGTGTTGCACTCATCTCTTTTGGTTTTCTTGTTGTTTCATAAATAATCACTACTTGTATTATCCCCCTTTTCCACCTACAACTGGTAGATCGTTCCCACACATGGCGTTGCATTGCATCTTGAGCGTCATTGATTGCATGGAATTATACACTTTATTCATACAACTTTGAAATTTTCGACATGTCACCTATCATTGCATGAGCCCTCATTGAAACCCTGCCACCTTGTGGACTTGTTTTGCCCCGATTGCTGAAATAGTAACCCCATTGTTTGCGTGAGGTTGTGGTGGCTATCTCAAGAGGCAACTTCCTCGCACGATAAGTCATCGAAGTCACATTCTCAACAAGATGCCTATGAGTCTAAATTTATTAGCCAGGGAGATACGAGCCGATTGCTTATGGGAGACCTAATGAGTTTGGATGGCCCATACCCATAGCCTAAGCCTTGTGCCCAGCATAGTCTTGGACATCTTAATGATTTGTTTTGCACGCTTCGCCTATTGTGGAAGATGGGATGTGAAGGTTTGGCACAAGGGAAAACCAAAATCAGGATATCTTTCAGTTTATGTAAAACAAGAAACAACCTCTCTTGCTTATAAAATAAGTCGGGATCCCTCATCCTCCCATGAAGAATAAGTGCCACGAGCACATGAAAATAAGTGCTACAAGAACATGAAACAAATAAGGATAAAGGATAGAGAAAGGCTTCCTATGCAGAGAGGTGATGCAACGACTCCCCCGGGGTACTGACCAGGCTCGCTGGCAGCGGAGAAATGCTTGTGATTTCTTGAAGTGACTTCGTCGGGGTACTGTCCAGGCCTGCTGGCAGCTGAGCAACACCGGAAACTTACTTTAAAAATCCTGAAAATATTAAACCCGCTGCCTTGCTCTTCACATCATCAACAAGCTGCTGGTTTTTGTGAGCTTTCGCTTTGATGTGTTCTGATTAGCAAGACCTAGCTGAGGCACAAGGACTAGGCATATCTGTAAAGGCCAAAGTAATACAAAGGGTACCCGCAGAACCTGTTCAATATTCCCTTGCATCACTATCTTGGCTCAGAATTTTGTTGTGATATTGACAGAGATGCTGGATTCTACCAGTGATTCGCCATTTGTTGTAGCTGCTACAACACCACCCAAAATTTTGGGTATATTCGAAATTTCGGGTCCCCCTTTTCTCGCTTAGTTGTTAAGGTATTTCACTCGACTTGTAGTCAGTGACATCCCACCGACCTATCCCAAACCACTCATGAGATTTCTCACCATCATGATCAGATGCTGTTGCTGCAATCACGCCGTGTGTGAGAGGGACCATCCATCACACGCTTGAATAGGAATTTTTCTGTGTATTGAGGATGTACATTAGCAGTCCCCCTTGCCATGGGTCATTAAGCATGTTGTTTGAGTACTTCTCCTAAGCTCGTTGGTATCATATAATTTATCTAGGGGCACCATTCTCAAAGAGTAACTGTGAACTAATCAATGTTGTCATGATGTCGAGGGAAATGCACTGAAGCTCAACAACAAGCTCACAGCTGTGAAATATGACACTTTCATCCACATGCCCCGCCTAGGTGGAAAAGAGACATAAGGCTACCTTTGAAGACCATTGTTAAGGCAGATGACAAGGATACACCCACAAAATGAGGAGGAGTAAGTTAACATTATTTTCAGATGAAGGATGGTGTGGTGTATGTTCATTCAGACTGAAGATCAGGGAAACAATCATTCATGGTTGATCGATGCAACAAAACTCTTCACTGATGCACACTGGATTCCTAGACTCATTTCGTCGTGAAATATAACAACCCTGGAAGAGTGTTATGACATTGGCATATCGTAGCATTGGTGTTGTCCATGGCAACTTAAGTATTTCCCCACTTTGTGTCTCCAGAAGCACTTCTGCTGAAGACATTCAACGCTTCGGAAAAGTGAAGAGATACTTGGAGTGTTGCCCTTTGTCTTCCGGACATTAAATTGGGTGCCTATATTCAAGTATGTTTTTAAAGTGTCGAAAGCTGGTGACAATGGCAGAAGTGGAGCTTTGGCATTGTATTCTTGTTATGCGAGTGCACCTAAGTTGGTATGCTGACAAAATTCTTGAACGGCTGATGAGGAATATTCGACATATAAAATGAAGCCTCCTCCCCACATGAGAAAAAGGTCGAGAATAAGATAGATGTTTAAAAAATTTAAAAGCTTCCGGTCCACGCTGCTGGGTGCAGTTTTGCTGGACACTTTTTTGGTCATTGGAGATGGCGTGCTAACACCGATCATGTACATGTATGTATCTTCACATTATGGATGGGGGCATCATAATGTATGGATTTGTGAGGAAAGACGAAATGCTCTAGTGAACGAGCACAACATCGACACCTAATCTCTTATTCTTCTTTGTGTCAGTTTGGTCTCCTCGTGCCTTTCTTCATGGATTTGTCTTTTTTTTTTTTAACAAGACATACTTTCACACAGGGTTTTCTTCAAGACGTTTTCGCTACATACAAATTGGCACGTGATCTATTATTCCGCATTATTTAAACTTGGACGAGACATACTCTCCACATTGGTGGGGGGGGGGGGGGTGCTCTTCATGACATTTTCTTCCACAGAATTTCCGAGTACAACCCCAATAGTGGTAAAAATTTACATTGTGGCTCGTATGCATTCACAGGAGGACATGACAGTTTTTTTTTAGCTGCATATTTGATAATAGTTATTACGTGCAGAAAGCATGGATGTTTCATTGGTGCCTTTTAAAATCCTGCAAGAAGGGCGAGCTCCCTTTGCTGTTTCCATTTCACTTGCTATTATAATGCTAAGTGGAAACCATGCAAGACGCAAGAGATTTAGTACGAAGAATCCCACAGCACGAACGTTGACTCTCGGCCAGATTAGAAACAAATTTTTTGGTCACGCACTTAAACACAGGCACGATGTTACCGAGATAGAGTTTGTTCATATGAAAGTAAGCCTCGAAGGCCGAGCATTGGGTTTGATATGTTAGTAATAGAGGAATGTGTGCCATTCTAAACAAGTCACGACGGCTTATAGAAAGCCCACCCATAGCTCATCCGATCGTAATATGTCATACAAATGAGGGTGATGCGAGAAAGGTTGATAGGCTCGAGGATGATAGGAGTGAAGCCATGTGCTTGTGAGAGATTGCGTGTTGGGCTCAATGCAATGCCAGCTGCGCTCCTAAAATCGACCACATGCTTTAGTAATGGCCATGGCACAAACCAGAAACCACCCATGATAGATATTATGCGCACTCTCCCAATGTAACTGAACCATGAATGCCGCATACTAAATTGAGTATCGCGCAGACTTTCTCTATGGGTGCAGTTATTAGTATTCGCAGGTGGCATGCCCATAATATCATTGCCGCAATGTATGAGAGTAGTCTGGTTGCACCACCTACCTCTGATGAAGCTCACTCCCGCCACAGCCTCGGCATGCCAAACACAACACCATACCTATTTTCGCAGAGTTTTTTTAGCAGTGCATGTCCCTTTGTCATGAGCCGATCCCGTGGCTAAAATATGTGGTGTGCATGCCAACGACTATAGACAAATGAGTTGACAATTTAAAGATCACAAAAGGAAATCAAAGGGAGCCCACAACTCATACGACTCCTTAACCGTTGAGGGCAGAATAAGTCGCAAAGTCACAGTTAAGCATGTCCAGGAGATTTCGCGACTGGTGCAACTCTCTGACTGTGCGACCTCTACACCAGAATTGTGACCCCACACCCTCAGGCACTCAAACCTCATAATGATCACATGCACTCGAGCTACAGTAGATGGTGAGTGCCTTGAGGGGAAATGTCATCAAAGGCGGATGTGTATGAGAATGAAGGGGCAGACCTCTTGCAGCAAAGTGGAAACATATGCATGGTCGCAAAGAGATACTCCGCAGGCCTCGGGTCACAAGGTCGCAGATTTTGCTTCCGGTCAACAAATGCGACCTATTTCCCATGCGGCTGTGTGACCTCTAAAAGGTCACAAGGTCGCAAAATATGTGTCCAAAAGGAACCGATGAAATCCCTAACTATGCGACCTCGAAGTGCAACCTTTTAAAAGGCAAACACCCATGCCCATATAAACACAGAGTCGCACTCTCAAAATAGGGTAGACATGCATTTGTATTACAAAGGGTATTGAGATTACATAACAGTGAATGATCAGAACGCTGTTACGAGAGGCCCCATAATCGCATTTTTGGGGGCACACCAGGAATGCGCACGTATACATGCACCAGCTTTGCCAAGGATGCATCCCATTTTGAAGCCATGCAAAGATCGCACAAGATAATAACCAAGAAGGAAACATGTGGATAGAAGTCCGCTCGATAAGTCTCGGGTAAAAGGGAATAGGAGTATAATATACAAATCACATCACCCAATGAGGTGGAGGCGTGGAAAACAGACTACGCAGGAGTCCAAACTAGTTGTTAAAATCCCCTGATTTTATTTTTCAATATGCTCCTTATGCATCTGTGTTTCCTTTTGTTGTACTTTTATTTTTTCTTCAACATGCATAAACATATTTATGTGGGTGAGGCTAATTTAACAAGTTACACATAGCTAATCTAATATGCTTATGCGCAGGTAACATGAGCATATTATGATGATGACCTAGACGAGGAATTTTGTCGCTTACTCAAAAAATGTTGGTTCACATGGCAGGAGCTAAGAATATCTCAACAAGAGAAATGTAGAAGCGATAAAACCCCCAGGTTGCAGATTTCCTCAGGTTTCCAGGTCGCGGAGTCATGTTTCATGCCAAACACTCGACGACATGACACAACAACCCATCGACTGGGTCACGAGGTCGCAAAATCCAAGAAGATCACAGGTCACAAATTTACCAAGGTCGCAGGTCACATATTTGGCGAGGTCGCAGGTCACATATTTGTCGAGGACATAGGCCACATATCTGCCCAAGGTCACAGGTCGCATATTTTCCAAGGTCGCGGGTCGCATATCTACCGAGGTCGCAGGTCGCATATCTACCAAGGTCGCAGATCGTGTATCTACTGAGGTCGCAGGTCGCGAATGGTCCAAGACTGGGTCGCAAGGCAGCCCAACCGTCGGGAAGCTAAAAAGTCAGGGAACACAAAGGGCAAGCTTTTCTCTATAAATAATTCCTTCGGGAACTTGTATAGACCTTTGTTTTGGGACTCGAGGTGAGTACATTGTATTACCAGAGGATTATACATTTGAGCATGAGTAAAAGCATTTTGAAAAATACCTTTGTGGATCTGGTGTTGTCATATGTATGAGCGCTATTGAGTAATATATTTTCACTTTCTAAACATCTTTAGATTAAGGGAACTGTATCTTCAATTCATATCACAATTACATAATAGTTTTCTAAGTATGTTAATCATGGTTGAGTTCATTTCACTTTCTTAACGAACGTTGATGGCTTTGTTTATTAGCATTTGTGTTATCATTTAAAACTTTTAGGAAGTGAAGGGTGTTCTTGCCATGAGGAATTATTTCTTTTGTGGTCAGAACAGTTTACAAGCATGACCCTAATGAAGTGTTGTTAACAAAACTTCCTTCAGTCTTCATGCTTTATTATTTCCTCTTGCTAGTCATAGTGTTATATGTACATTTAATGCATCAATCATATGTCTTGTATCATTTGATTAGGTGTGTATCCACTATTTTATAGAGTTTAAGTGAGACCCAAAGAAAGGAGAAATCAGCGGTAGCCGGACCCACACCCCGGACGGGATCCCTATTCCAAATGGTTCAAGGTCTAATTGGGACCCTTTACCGGGGAGATTCCCTGCTGTTGGCTGGACAGATTTTCCTGTCAACATAATTGGTGCTAGAAGGAGGGCCAGATGACAAGCTAAGCCCTTAGAGCCTGTAGTTAATCTCATATCTGTAATGGCGCGTTCCCAAATTATTCTCCCAAGATGTTTTTCTGAGTTTTATGAGCCTCGATGTCTCATCCCTGATGAACTTATGTATCACTTGTCCCAGTTAAAATTCGATGGTGAAAACAAAGTATCCATAACCCAACACCTTTCAGATTTATGTGACTTTGGTGAGTGCTACAAAATTGACAATGAAGGTTTGATTTGTTTTTTTTTCTTCCTCTCTCTCGAAGGTCGCGCTAAGCAATGGTGCCGCACATTGCCGGAAGCTTCCATCCATTCGTTTGAACAAATCACCAGCGAATTACAAGCTTTTCATATGTACGATTTTCAAAATGTATTGATAAAGCTAAATGACATCAGAATGGAACCTCGGGAATCTCTAGATGAATTCTCTATCAGATTTGTTCATTATTGTTTTGAGTTCCCTGAAAGGGATGTTGATTGGAAATGTTTAAGTGAACAGTTCAAGTATGTGATTCTCGTTTCCCTTGAACAATTTCAGTTAGATTCTAGTGTTCCCTATGATGACTCGCAAGTTACCAGCTGTTCATACTTTGTCCCTAATGCTTCCTTGTCCATCTCCCCGGGTCCAGACCACATTTAGGCCTCCAAGGAGAGTGTTGATTTATGTGATGTTCTTGCTCCTCCTCCTAAGTTGTTGGGTAGTGGAGTTGTGACCTCGAAAGTTCTGAGCAATGATAGATGGGTGCATGAGGATAAAGCCTATTGTACTACCTTTGAATCTTTCACGCACCATGTCGAATCAAAGCTTGAAAACCAAATGGGCCCAACATCCCTCTAGGTTCATGAAACCTACCTCGAGCCCACTCGATGTCTCCCTGGACACAGTCCTAAATCTGATTCACTTACAAGGCCTTCCAGATCATTGTTTTCTCCGAATGACACAAATGTGCGTGTTGAAAATACTTGTACGGTTAACGCCCTTGCGGCTCAATATTTTCGTTCTTTATTCCGTGATTTATTTCACAAATCCGCCACACCAGTAATTTCTTCGAGACATTCAAAATTTCCTTATACTGGTATTGGTGACAATCATAAGAATGCAGATGGTGTTTCACAATCACAGTTCAAAATTAATGAATCTTTTAGGTCTGATCTTTCTCACTCAGAATCTTTAGACAGCCATAGGAGTGATTTCCTATCTGGGAAACCTCAAGATGTCCTCTTTATTGATCCATTCCTATCGGTAACTCCCGAGGAGCCCAACATACTAGGTACCCAACTTGATCAAATCGATGGTTCCAGCGATCACTGCTTATCTGAAAACATATTCACTCATACTGCCGAGGACTGTCACTCGTATTTCTCTACTGACTATAATCTGCTTTATGAAGATCCGAGTACCTATCAAGGAATCAAATCACTTCCGCTTCTGCCGGACGTTACCCCTAGTTCTTTTGATCCTGACAAGACCCCTCAAAGAAATCCTACTAGGGTTTCTCAGATTAAGGTTTCTCAAATGACGATCCCCAAGAACCATGCTCCTCCCAGCATAGTTGCGTCGAATTCATCCCACCCTGGAAAACCTAAAGAATCTAATGCATTGGATTATCAATCTGTTAGTGCGCAAGTATTTGACCGAATTGATACAAAGCCCACTGACATTTTGCAACTCACCACAATCCATGATCACATCCATTCGCCTGTTGATCTCGCCAAACCATAAAAGCTGGAAAATTCCTCGCTCGAAGGTCTGGGTTTTGTTCAAAATGGTAAGGAATTGCAGCCTCCACTAAAAGTGGATTTGGATCCTAATATCCTTGACAAATTTTAGGAGCAACTCCAAACTAGGGTTTTCAAAATTAGGGTTTCTACTCTCGAATTCGCAAGTATCTATAATTCGCCTGGCACATGTTTTTTGTTTCCACCCCATAAAATCAATCATCCTCACCACCACAATGAGGTTGCTGATTGGCTCGACCAACCCTATCTGGTGGATGTGCTTGCAAATAGGCAATGGCTTACCTAGCGCCCATCAGACCTGGGATTGTGCATGAATGGATTTGTTTCATTTATAAATAGTTTTAAGCTTCGAGAATATATTTTTGTGTATCAGGATAAGAGTGAAATTCAGCTTGCACAATCCATTCTGGCACATTTTCTGGTAAGTAGCCATGAGCTTCTTGCTATTGCACATACTCTACAAGTAAGTCTCGCTCTTGGTGCACGATTTTGTATGCTGGCTCTCATTTCGAACATTGTTGTTCTTTCAGGTCAGGAACTAATGCGTTGGCTACACTGGAAAGCTGATTTCACATAACCTGACCGCATCATTGGTTAAACTAGGAATAGGCTAGCTAGGATCTGCTAATAAAGTTTTGGTTTTCAAGTTATTAATTAGGTTTACTTGCTAAGGTTTTACTTCATGGTTTAGAATTATGCTTGCTGTATTTTCTTGCGTTCTGTAGTTTTATGCATTAAAAAGTTCCATTTATTTTTGCATGCATGCTTTTTCAGTTTCCCTATTGCTGCGTAATATTCGGGTAATCACTGCATGTGCTTTGCCTTGTCTCTCCACCTCCAACTAGTGGATCGTCCCCGCACATGGCGTTGCATTGCATCTTGAGCCTCATTTATTACATTGCGTCGTACACTTTCGTCCCCACATCATTTCCGCAGGTTGTTGATATAGCTTTGAAAACATTCCACATATCACCTATCACTGCATGAGCCCTCATTGAAACCCTACCACCTTGCGGACTTGTTCTGCCCTGACTGCTGAAACAGTAACCCCATTGTTTGTGTGAGGTTGCGGTGGCTATCTTAAGGGGCAGCTTTCTCTCAAAACAGGTCATCGAAGTCGCATTCTCAACAAGATGCCTATGAGTCTAAACTTATTAGCCGGGGAGATACGAGCCAGTTGTTTGTGGGAGACCTAATGAGTTTGAATGGCCCAATACCCGTAAGCCTAAGCCTTGTGCCCAGCATAGTCTTGGACATTTTAATGATCTGTTTTGCACGCTTCGCCTATTGTGGTAGATGGGATGTGAAGGTTTGGCACAAGGGAAAATCCAAATCAGGATACCTTTCAGTTTCTATAAAATAAGAAACAACCTCTCTTGCTCGTAAAATAATTCGGGATCCCTCATCCGCCCATGAAAAATAAGTGCCACCAGAACATGAAAATAAGTGCTACAAGCACATGAAACAAATAAGGGTAAAGGATCGAGAAAGGCTTCCTGCGCAGAGAGGTAATGCAACGACTCCTCCGGGGTACTGACCTGGTTCGCTGGCAGCGAAGCAACGCTTGTGATTTCTTGAAGTGACTCCGTCGGGGTACTGTCCAGGCCTGCTGGCAATGGAGCAACACCGGAAACTTACTTTAAAAATCCTGAGAATAATAAACATGATGCGTTTCTCTTCACATCATCAACAAGCTACTGGTGTCTGTGAGCTTCCGCTTTGATGTGTTCTGATTAGCGAGACCTAGTTGAGGCACAAGGACTGGGCATACCTGTAAAGGCCAAAGTAATACAAAGGGTACCTGTAGAACTTGTTCAATATTCCCTTGCATCACTATCTTGGCTCAGACTATTGTTGTGATATTGACAGAGATGCTCGATTCTACCAGTGGTTCGCCATTTGTTGTAGCCGCTACAACAACACCCAAAATTTTGGGTATATTCGAAATTTCGGGTCCCCCTCTGCTCGCTTAGTCATTAAGGTCTTTCACCCGACCTGCAGTCAGTGACATCCCAGCGACCTATCCCCAACCCCTCATGAGATTTCTCACCATCATGATCAGATGTTGTTGCTGCAATCACGCTATGTGTGGGAGGGACCATCCATCACATGCTTGAATAGGAATTTTATGTATTGAGGATGTACATTAGCAGCTCCCTCGCTGCGGGTCATTAAGCATGTTGTTTGAGTACTGTTAAGCTCGTTGGTCTCATATAATTTATGTAGGGGCAATCTTAGCCTCCAAGAGTAACTATGAATTAATCGATGTTATAATGTTTCACAGCAGGTCAACTTACGGCTTCGATAAACCCATCAATGTTGTCATGACGCTCGAGGGAAATGCATCAAGCTCAACAACAAGGCCGTGAAACAGATACTTTCATCCACATGCCTCGCCTAGGTGGAAATGAGACATAAGGATAATTCAAGACCAATATTGTTAAGGAAGATGACAAGGATACGCCCACAAAATGGAGGAGGAGTAAGTTAACACATTATTTTGTATGAAGGATGGTGTGGTGTATGTTCATTCAGACTAAAGATCGTGTGGGGAAAGAATCATTCATGGTTGACCGATGCAACAAAAACTCTTCATTGATGGCACACTGGATGCCTGATCATTTCGTTGTGAAATATAAGAACTCGGAAGAGTGTTATGGGCATTGGCATATCGTAACATTGGTGTTGTCCATGGCAACTTAAGTATCCTCCTCGCTTTGTGTGTCTCCGTTGTACACTTCGTCAGAAGACATTCAACGCTCCGGAAAAGTGAAGAGATACTTGGAGCGCTTGCCCTTTGTCTTTCGGACATTAACTTGGGTGCCCATTCAAGCATGTTTTACAGTGGTCGAAAGCCAGTGACAATGGTGGAAGTGGGAGATTTGGCATTGTATTCTCACATGCAGTGCACCAAAGCAAAGGCCGACAAAATGCTTAAAGGACGATGAGGAATATTCGACATATAAAATGAAGCCTCCTCCCACACGCCAGGAAAAAGGCTTAGAGTAAGACATGTTTAAAAAAATGTAAAAGCTTCTCCTTGGCCTATGGCTGCTACCGTAGTTTTGTCGGACACTTGTTTGGTCATTGGAGATGGCGTGGCTAACACCGATCACGTACATGTATGTCTCTTCGCATTATGGATGGTGGCATAATAACGCATGGATTTGTGAGGAAAGATGAACGCCTCTAGTGAACGCAGCACAACATCGACACCTAATCTCTTATTCTTTTTGAGTCGGCTATTCTCATGCCTTTCTTCATGGCTTTGTCTTTTTTTTTAACAAGACATACTCACACGGGGTTTCTTCACGACGTTTTCGCTACATAAAAATTGGCGCATGATCTCGTTATTCGCATTATTTAAACTTGGATGAGACATATCACATTAGAGGGGCCTCTGATGATGTTTTCTTCCACAGACTTCCGAGCACACCACTAGTGGTAAAATTTATACTGTGGCTTGTATGTATCTACAAAGAGGACATGACAGCTTTTTTTTAGTTGCATGTTCGATAATAGTAATTACTAAGCATGCGTGTGGATGTTTCATCGTACCTTTTAAAATCCCGCATGAAGGGCAGCTCCCTTTTGTCGTTTTCCATTTCACTTATTATAATGCTAAGTGGAAACCATGCAAGACGCAAGAGATTTAGTACGAAGTAGCCCACAAACACGAACATTGACTCTCAACTAGATTAGAAACAATATTTTCGTGTCATGCACTTGAACACGGCACGATGTTAATGAGATAGGAGTTTGCTCATGAAGGTAAGCCTTAAGGCCGAGCATTTGGTTTGATATGTTAGTATGTAGGAATGTGCCATTCTAAACTAGTCACGACGTTTATATAAGCCCACCCATAGCTCTTCGTATCTAATATACATACAAAAAGGGTGATGCGAGAAAGGTTACTGTGCTCGAGGATGATGAGCAAAGCCATGTGCTTGTGAGAGATTGTGCGTTGCTCAACGTAATGCCAATTACACCTCTAAAATTGGCCACATGTTTTAGTAACGGCCATGGCACAAACTGCAACCGCCCATGATGGATATTATGCGCATTCCCAACGTAATCGAGCATGAATTCCGCACAACAAATTGAGCACGCGCAAACTTTCTCTGCAAGTGCACAACGTATTTCGCAGCGCATGCCCATAATATTACGCAGGTATGATGTAGTCCCAAGTGTGCCCCTACCGACGAGCTCAGCGGCATGCCAAACGCAACGCCATACCTATTTTCCGTATTTTGTTTTCACAAAGCATGTCCTTCGTCATGAGCCGATCCCGTGGATGGAATATGTGGTCCGCACAACGGCTACAAACAAATGAGTTGATATTTTAAAGATCACTTAAAGGCAATCAAAAGGAGCCCGCAGCTCATACGACTCTCGATCGTGTGAGGCGGCAATGTCGCAAAGTCGCGCCACGTCTGGAGATCGTGGACCTGTGCGACTCTCCGACCATGCGACCTTCACACGTAACTGCGGTAATTCTGCCACACTGCTAAGGCACTCAACCTCATAATTATCACATGCACTTCGAGCTGGCGTATGGTGAGTGCCTTGAGGGGAAATGTCATCAAAGGTGGATGTGTATGAGAATGGGAAGGGTGCCTACCCAAAGAAAGTGGAAGTATATGCATGGTCACAAAGAGATACTCCGCAGCTCCTGTGTCGCAAGGTCATAGATTTTGCTTCCAACAACAAATGCACTATTTCCTATGCGAATGTGCTGATTCCTCTATGAGGTTGCAAGGTCGCAAAATATGTGTCCGAAAGAAACCGATGAAATCCCTGTAACTATGCAACCTCAAGTGCAACCTTTTAAAAGGAAAACACCCATGCCCATATAAACGCAGTCGCACTCTCAAAACAGGGCGTACATGCATTTGTATTAAAAAGGGTATCGAGCCCACAATGTTGAATGATCTAACGCTCGTTATGAGAGGCCCCATAATCGCATTATTGGAGGCATACTGTGAATGCGTACATACATGTGCACTACCTTTGCCAAGGATGCATCCCCATTTGAAGCCATGCAAAGATCAGCACAAGATAATAACCAAGTAATAAAACAAGCGAATAGAAGTAAAGTGCTCGATAAGTCTCGTAAAAAGGGACAGAGTATAATATACAAATCACATCACCCAATAAGGTGAAGGCATGGAAAATAGACTACGCAGAGTTCAAGCTAGTTGTTAAAATCTCTTGATTTTATTTGTCAACATGCCCCTTAAGTATCCGTGTTTTCTTTTTGTTGTATTTTTATTTTTTTCTTCAACATGCATAAACATATTTATGTGGCGAGGCTAATTTTAACAAGTTACACATGGCTAATCCGATATGCTTACGTGTAGGTAACATGAGGATATTGTGATGATGACCTTACGAGGAAGTTGGCTTACTCAGAAAAATGCTGGTTCATGGCGGGAGCTAAGACTATATCAATAAGAGAAATGTAGAAGGAACAAAACTCTGTGTCAAAGTGAGTTGTGTTCTGATGCCAAATGCTTGAAAAACGTAACTCAGCCGACCTGAGCACCGGGTCATGCAGGTCGCAGTTCCAAGAAGGTCGCAGTGTCGTGAAATTTATCAAGGTCGCAGTCGTGGATTGGTCGAGTGTCGCAAGTCGCAAGATCCAATCAAGTCGCACCCGCACCGCGGGCTCATGCTGCAAGTCGCAGAATAGATCACAGAAGGCAGCCCCAATGGCTGTGAAGACGAAAGTCAAGGAAGCCCAAAGGACAAGCTTTGCTCTATAAATATTTCCTTCCCGTACTTAAAGGATATTTTGTTTGGGACTCAGAATGGTGCACACGTATCACCAGGATTACAATTTGAGTATAGATAGAAGCATTTTGAAAATCCCTATGGATCTCGTGTTGTCATATGTATGAGTTCTATTATATTATATTTCGGCTTCTAAACATCTTTAGATTAAGGGAATCGTATCTTCATCCATATCACAATTGCATAATATTTCATTTAGCATGTTAATGGTGGTTGGAGTTCATTTCACTTTCTTAACAAATGTTGATGACTTTGTTTATTAGCACTAGTTATCATTTAAAATTTTAGGAAGTGAAGGGTGTTCTTTCCATAAGGAATTGTTTCTTTTATGGTTTAATGTGTTTACAAGCATGACCCTAATGATGTGTTGTTAACAACACTTCCTTCGGTGCTTATGCTTTATTATTTCCCTCTCGTTACCATAGTATTACATGTACATTTAATGCATCAATCATATGTCTTGTATCATTTGATTAAGTGTATCCGTGGTTTATAGAGTTTAAGCGAGACCCAAAGAAAGGAGAAATCAGCAGCTGCACCACAAAATTTCGTACGGGATACCTATTCTGGGGCCAGCTCAAGGTCTAATTGGGACTTTTTACGGGAGATCCTCATTGCCATTTGGCGTATTTTCCCGCCAACATAATATTGTATGGTTGATTAGAAATGTCAGGCAAGGTCAAATGATTCAAAAATTGACAATTTTCTTTTATCCTTCTTAGGACGACCAATAGGACCTTTTTTTAAAATTTAGACCTATTAAATAAAGAAAAAAATAGACTAAGAAAAATACTTAACTTGAAAATCACTTAAAGAAGATTGAGATAGAAAATCAATCTTTAAAGCAAGATGCCATAGATTTGACTATATTTCTTTATAGGTTATTCATTTCTTTGTTGAATTACGTTTTGTAACATTCAAGGAAACATATAGCTTTATGGTAGTAGGAAAAATGCTTCATGAAAATGGTATTCGATAAGAAATCAGGATGTATTTAAGACACAAAATAAAAACAAGCGAAGAGTTCAATGAGAGTGTATAGTTGTGATTCCAATACTCCTCGTATAAGATATAAATTATTTTCATAATTGATAGATTCACATAATTGTGATAAAGAATGACCATTAACAATGTAGAAATAAATTTCAAGACTCGTGCATTAGATGGAAGGATGGAAAGCAATTGCATTGCTGCATCTAACCACAATGTTGATTTTTATTGGGGTGTGGATTCTATGGTGCCCAGGATACATCGTGTGACCAATGGCTGTGTCATTACTTCAAGGAGTGTCACGCTAAAGAATCCATAGAATAAAAGTCAAATTTCAATGAAGATCCGAGAGGATAATGAAGAATAACTTATAGTCTAGCGCGAATGATAAATTTCTTCTATGGGCGATGGGTTGTACTCCAATTAAAATGGAAAAAATGGATGGTGGAAATAATACTCAAGGATAATTGGGAGGAAACGAGAGCGATTTCAGGAGTTGTTCAATGAGTATTAAATGTGCTCATTACCTTTTGCTAGGTAATAGTACTAATATCTATTGCATGTCTTATTTTTGTGGGTTACAATATGTTGGCATAAGTTGTGGGGGCCCGAGGGAAATGTGCCCAAATCATGTCATAACTATTAAATTCAAGTGAGGTCATCTTGACTTTGACTGCCTTCTAACAATGATCACTAGTTAGAGTGATTTTTGTGCTAGTCGAGAGTTGAAATTTCCATAACTATAAAAAGTATTGATATGTTATTAAAAATATTTCTACTCTTTTGAAATATATAAATTTAATCTCACCTTTCAGAATTCACAAAGGATTTTGATATTTTAAATTTTTTGGAAATGTCAATTTTTTTAACCCTTCTAAGAAGGTCCATGAGCCCATGAAGAGTTCAATTTTTAACACTAGTTGGATAAAATTTTGGGACAAACTAGTTGTACCATTTTTCCTCGCTTTAATTATGTAGCCAAATAATCTTTATTATTTAATTATGTAACTAAATAATACAATTCTTTCATTGATATGATATAATTTGCTTTGAACATTATCAATTTTTTTTTGGTTTTTCAACATCGTTTATTCATCAACACCTTATGTTTCTATTTTTTAAATATCCACCTTGATTCCTCAATATATATTTATATGTTTATACTCTGCGGATAATTTATTTATTATATTTTTTACACCTTATGGTGTATATATGCATATAAGTATATAAAAAAATTATTAATATGTAACCATAATAGCAGGCTTGAAAATTATTTTCTAAAATGAAATATATTTAAAATAAAGCATTACTAAAGATAAAATGAATATAGGCTTTAGTTAATCATAATTAAATATGTAGAAATATTAGAATAATGAAATAATCTTTCGCTTCTAAAAAGGTAAAATAACTTAACATAAACTTTAGTTAATATCCAAACTTGAAAATAACTAAAGATAAAATGAACATCAACTTTAGTGACTAATTACGCTAAAGGTATCTTTATTGGTTTAATGAATGCATCATTTGTTGGAGCCAATGCAGGACTTTCATCTTCTTCCACCCACCTAAAATGTGCCATTTGTTTATCAAGCTTCCCTTCTTACCAACAAGACAAAGCGTCAGCGTTTTACCTCGTTGTAATCAGAGTTGCACCTCAACGTTTGTTTACCACCTTGTCAGCCCACCTTGACCATTTACTGTGTCGTAGTTCTCAGATTACACTCAATAAGGATCATTGCTTCGCGTTGTTTACAAGCTCACGCTTATCCGCCTTAATGTATTTACTACCTGCCTCATTAATGCTCTCAAACGTGACAAAGAATGCCTCTCAACCTACTTCCAAAATCCAAGAAATCGCCAAGATATGGAATCAATGTTCGCTTGCTGCAAATAAGTAAATATGCCGATACGTCCGGTTCGTCGTGATCGCTCCTTCATTAATGTCAAACTGCATGCATTCACTACTGTGGCGTAAATGCGTTCATCTAGCTCTCATTTCGTCTTCATATGTTCGCCGTAATCGCTGCCTCGTGTATCACATATATTTTAAGGTTGGTATAATTTCGAAGAAGATTGAAATTTCTGTTTGAAACTGCCCTAACCCGTGCTGACAACCGAAGGAAACTCGTAATGAGGCCAAGTCTAAAATCATCTGTACTTTCACCTCTAAGGTCTCGTTTGTTTCGTTTGCATCATTTGGATCTTTTATAATCCATTAATTATCGGCATGTTAAATTATAGTTGACCATTAGCTCTTACGATTATCCCCACATCTCTGCTTCTCTATTTGGTTCAGCGGATCATGGAAAACCTCATGTTTTTCACATGGATTGTGTTTCTGGGAATTCCCAAAAAAATTGGATTCATGATCTGTGGAAGAACCTCCTCGTTGTTATAGGATTGTGTTTCTTGGGAATTTCGGTAAAATTATTTGGGGTTTCTACCGAGACATTTCAGATTTCAATACTGAACATTGGGACAAAATAAACATGGTCATATCAAAGTTGAATTCATCAAGCCGCGAATCTTCTCATGCCACGATGAGAACGTGGGTACGTAAAGTTGGCATTTGAGTCTCCATGTCTCAGCTCAAAAACGCCACCCGTTCCCTCAAAACTCAAGACCGGTGTACCGTATGATATCGTGAATTTATTTGATTTTCACTTACGTAGATAGATTAGAGCAGATTACACCAAGTAAAAAAATTAAAAAGTCGGTACTTTCTTACCCCAGGTCTATGTTTGTTTGTTTCCATCATTTGGGTCTTTTTATAATCCATTCATTATCGAGCAGTAACTTCTATAGTCGACTAATAGCTCTTTACGATTATCCCACATTCGTTTGTATTTCTGGTTCATGATCATGGAAAACCTCAGTGTTTTTCACATGGGATTATGTTTCTTGGGAATTCCCAAAAAAATGGATTCATGATCTGTGTAAAGAGCCTCGTTAAGTTATAGATTGTGTTTCTGGGAATTTCACAAAATTATTTGGGGTTTCACCGAGACATTTGAGATTTCAGCACACTGAACATTGGGACAAACAGTATGTCATATCAGTGTTGGAATTATCAAGCCATTGTATGAATCTTCATGCCATGATGAGAACGCGGGTACATAAGTTACATTTGAGTCCCATGCTTCGCCACCAAAACGCCACTCGTTCCCTCAAAACTCAAGACCTGGGTGTACCCGTATGATATTGTGAATTTATTTGATTTTTTCTATAACAAGAGACAGGGATTAGAGTTAGATTATGCGCCAAGTAGAAAATTAAAAGAACAAAGATTCCTTAATGGATCTTGGGACAATCCTATTTGAGATTAATGACATGGGTGTTGTCATGAGATGGCAATTAACTTTTAAAGCAAGATTATTGAATCGATGGTTTCGCCAAATCGTGATTGGTTACCAAAGCAAGTGTGGTGCTGGAAAGCAAAGTGTGAAATTGCCACTTCGATTTTATAAGTGATTTTAGAACACGGGAATTTTAAACGCCCTAATGGGAATTTCATGATCCTGAGGCCTTTCCTGAGAGACTTTGACAAATGCTTAAAGCTGCTTCTTGTCAATGTTTTCTATGTAATCGTTTTTACGTGTATGTCATGGACTCAAGTGAAACAACAACATCTACTTAGACATTTGCGACATATAAATTAGTCTTGGGTGCACATACATTTTTTTTATATTCTCAGATTATATGTGATTACAAATGATCTTATAGAGGAACACGAGATCTATAAAATACTTAATTTCCCCATGAGCTACATGTGAAATTGCTGGCCTTCTTCGTATACTTCGGAGCACAAGCATAATAAAATCATTTCAACTTGTTACACTCATTCCTTTGCAACTTGGTATTTCATTATGGTTGTAGCCTCATAGAGGCATACCAAAAGTTTTCTCGTTTCTTTATCTCGATTTGTATAGTAAATATATATCATTCTTTATATGGGTATTTATGTATTCGAGGATGTGTGACTCTTTTTATCATTCAATGAAGAAAACAATTATGTAACTCAAAATTATGCCTAGCAAAATATAGTAGTGATAAATGAAACAAAAAAAACCTCAACAAAGATATTCGCATATGGCAACATACGTTCTTTTTATATTCTGTGATGTTGAGGAATTGATTTTATTTTAAAAAATTTCCATCCACACAAAATAATTCGATTCCCTATAAATTATGTTCATATTTCTTTTTTGTCATATTTTCTTGGTTTTTTAAATCAAACCGATTGAGCAGATCTATATCATCCGAGTTGTTTTTTTTTAACTTGATAACGTACCATCTAAATGGTTAGAGTTACTCTACCCACGTCCGAGCAATATGGTCACAACCACACTGATCAAGGGCTAAATCACATTAGGAAGCAATAATGGAGCTTAACCACATAAGAGAAGAGCATGAACTGAAAGAACTCGCATAAGAGAAGAGAGAGGAGAGAAGAACTAGAACGGATTGCAAGCACTGCCCTCAAAGGAAAAGGAGTCCATGTCCCGATTATTTCATTTTCTCTGTATTCACTTCATTCCCGACATCACCTTCGTAATTTTGCCGTGACGAATTTTAGGATATTGGGATAGGGATAGCTCAATTGTGGGCGTCCTATTGTTTCAAGGATGGCTTCACTGATTTTTTTTTTTTATATCTCGATTCAACTCTTAGGTTTTCCATTCCCATTTCATTTAAGAAACACACAAAGATCAAATGGTTTTACATTCTATGCCCTTGAAGGAGAAGAGTCCACAATCTTTATTTCATTTCATTTTCTATATTCATTTTCACTTCGTTAGACATTAGTGGGCAGATTTACTTCTTAGATATTGAGATAGATAGCTTACTTGTTGGTTTGTCCTGCCTTTTTTTTGATGCTTGATTGAATTTTCTTTTATACTCGACTCCTAGGTTTTCCTACTCCCTTTTCATTTAAGAAACATGAGATGAAATGGTTTTTGTGTTATGAATTTTGTTGGTTTGCTCATCATTTGAGGTGTTTTTGTTTTAATATGATCTCAATGATTGTGTGCCTCTTTTATCATCTAACGAACATGAAAACAATTATGTAATCAAAATTGTAAGGTAAGTGATGATAGTAGGACAATTCCAAACAAAAATAAAATCCCTCAATAAAAGATATCCGTACAAGTGGAAACACACATTTTTCTTGTATATTCTCGTATTACATGTGATTGCAAACTATCTTATTGAGGAACAGAGATCTATAAAATACTTAATATCTCGTTGTTTTTATGGAATTGCTTACCCTCCTTTTTGCATACTTCGGAGCACAAGTACAATAAAATCATTTCAAGTTGTTAATTTATTCTTTTCGCAACTTTGCAGTTCAGCTTATACATGTAGCTTGTTAGAAGCATGCCAAAAGTTTTATCCTCTCTTTATCCCGATTTGGTTGTAAACATATTTATCGTGCTTTTTATGTGATCTTGCAAAGATTTTTGCATGTCCGACTCTTTTATCATCTAATGAAGAAAAACAATTATGTAACCCAAAAATTATGGGTATAAACATATTAGTAATGGGCTCTATTTTCAATCAATGTATTCCATTTGCTTGTGTGCTTATGTTTCAACTGTCATGTGCATCATGGATTTTCAAGAAGTTGAAAAAACCACTCTAGAATATTCCTGGGTGACACATACTAAAGTGGCATACTTCACAAGCTCATTTACAAATATGGTTACTTTGGTTGTTCACTTACATGGTTACAGCCTGCTAGGGAGCCATGCCAACAATTTTCTCCTCTCTTTATCCCGATTTGGTTGTAAATATATATATCATTTTTGTGCTCCTTTTGCGCCTTTTGTCGGATGTCCCACTTTTTTATCACCTAATGAAGAAAACAATTATGTAATTCCAAAATTATGGGTGGAAAAATATAGTAGTAACAGCTTCTATTTTCAATCAATGTATTCCATTTTCTTCGTGCCTCTATGTTTCAAACTCACATGCATCTGTCGATCAAACATGATTTTCAATAAGTTGAAAAACCACTTAGAATATTCAAGATATACAGCTTGCAAGTAGCTGCATTTCACAAGCTCATTTACAAATAGGGTTATTTCACATTACTATTTCCTTTCCTTTTATACCTACAACCCAACATCCTCTCCTAACCTATTTTATGCCTATGCACTGCTTACCATGAAAATAATTCAACATGCCCTATTCCAAAATATATGCTCCATAGGGAAAGCTTTACAAAAGACTTCATTGTCAGAACATATTTGCACAACTTCCACTTGTGCAATCTGCAATAGCATCTCTCATATACCAAATTTGTCACTATCAATTGAAGAGTGGAAATCATCCAAATTAGCAATTCCCACATTTCATCTCTCTCACAAATTAGCACATCGAACTTTCGTTTATCCTGACATGTTCTTCACTATCTTGGACCTTAATATCTCTATTCTCGTCATATATATTGTTTTTTACAAGCCACCTGCTCTACCATGGAGACGCCATTATCTTGCAATTGTCTTCCTTCCTCTACTTACCGGGTAAGCATTCTCCCAACAACCAACCCTCCAAGTTGTTGAACTCATGCCATCAACCTCACCTGATCAAAGCAGAATTTCCTCGATACCACGTGGTCACTTTCCGATGGTGTTCACAAAGACCGCCCTTCTCCCTTCGCACACTTCCTCACGCAAGATGGGCCTTACCGTAGGTTCCATCGGTTTTCAAGAGATGCTCATGCACATATTCGCATCAAACAATGTAAGTTTACCACATAACGCTCACACCTTCCTCCCCTATAATTGTTTTTCCTTATATCCTCTTCATTTCCTTTATTATTTCTAAATTTCTACATTGCCACTTCATTGATACATAGCCTGCTCTTGGTGTCACTCTCTTCATTCTCGAGCTTGAAGTGTAGTCCAGTCGCGCTGCTCCCATTGGTTGGTGACCTATGCCCTCTTACTCTCTCTTCTACTAAAAAAAATGGTCCAAGCCACATCATCCTCATCTTCCGCCTCTCCCTTTTCATCACCACCGTCCCTTGACATTCACTCATTGTCTCAAGACCCCGCCGCAACATCTTCATAACTCTCCTTTAGCATCATTCTCATAAGAAAACTTGGTCCATCCAAGGCCGCGCCCTTTCAAAAACACTCTTCTGCATTTTATCAATGCACGTGGCTCGGAAAGTCACTAGGCTTTGACCTTGGCTTCCATCACTTAAAACAGTAAAATCCATGTAACCGCTTTCATTGAATTAATGAATCCCTTCATGCTCTCATTCAAGTTGGCCAAATTCCAAAATGTTGCAAATGGCACCATAAAGGTCCCCAACCCTCTTATAACCATCTAAGACGCCATTTGAAATTTTCCTCTTCTCTCTTCATCACGTCAAGTCTTGAATGATGACCTTCAAGAATTTTCCACACCTTCCACTTTGTACCCATCAATTCCCTTAAACTCCCACCGCTAACCAAATCGAAGTGATGTCATAGGCATGTTAGCTCACTTTCCTCGCCTATTTTCCGCTAAACGCGATGGCTCAACCCAAGAAAGACACCCTCTTTACGACATGTTCGGAACAAACATTGATGTGACCTTGTGGGGAGAGCACCGCTACAAAGTTGAAGGACGTGAACTCTCGAATTCGCATGGCTCGTGCAATAAAGTCCTTGCAATTCAGGTGGCAGGTCAAGTGGAGTTCAACGTCCAAACCATCACAATCCCTACCACCTCCCCGGTTATCGATCCAAAGATCAAACGGAACTTAAGCAATGGTTCGAGAAAGAAGGCATTCAATCTGCCGCCCTCTACTTAGTCGCAATATTTCCAAGCACCAAAGTAAGAAGCCACTTAATACAAAAAACAATGCTTAACATCCTCCTCAATTCCACCCGGAGAAAATGTCCTATGGATGTCGCCTCCGTGCTACCGCTACCTCAATTGACTTGCATGATTTCTACTTCCTGCATGCCCACTTACCATTGATGGTATGTAATGAAGGAAAAAGGCTATACAACAAGATGATGCTAATGGCTGCTCAAAGTTTGAAGGGTCTTTCACCAAGTGTGACTACCGCTACATTCTCTTCCGCTTCCGCCTACACGATCACACTCGGCCACCTCGAGAATGTTGTCGCTGACGACGCTCGGCAAATGGCTCCTAGGCATCTCCAGAGACCTTTTCCCCCTGCCGCATCCTCGTCGCCCTTGAAATATATAGCAAAATCAAAGGGCGACAATTCCTCTTCACACTATCTTTAAAGAGAGACACCTTCAATCTATCAACGATCGCGACTAATTATAAGTGCAACGGTAAGATCTCGCTTTTGGCCGATGCGCTAAAAACTCTCCTTCAACTCTTGCAACCTCCAACTTCCCCGTGAACAAAGCCCGCCGCCGCCTTTTTAGCCATACATTTCTTGCTCCTTCCCATTGTTCAACTTTTCAACGTTTTTCCTCACTTGACATGCATCGTCGATTTTGCATGTATGTTTTGTAATCGTTACTATATCTTTACAACCCCTTTTCCCTTTCTAATAGTCCTCCTAAATGTATAGGTATCAACCTGCTTTCTTCATTACATCTTGTTTATATGTTATTCCGCTATGTTGTAATGGACCTTTCTTAATATATGAACATTTGCTGTATGTCATTTTCCTTTTCCTCCTTCATGCCTTCATATTGTTTTGCGAAAACACACATTTTATAAATGCAAATGTCAACATGCTATGCCCGCATGGAATATACAAAATTTGCTTCTTCTTTGCAAAAAAAACATGTGATATGCCTTTCATTTCCTCCTGCCAACAAATGCAACATGTTCTTGCTTTCAAACACATATTCTCTGATTTCAAATATGCAACACTCATTTTTATGCAAACCATATTCAATACATTTCCACTTCAAAATTCACCACACCATTTCCATACGACTATTTCTATGATGAAATACATAACACAACAAAAATTCTCGCCAAAAATAATAAATAATAAAACATAAAAATATGAAATAGAGTGTTGCATCTTCTGCTGCTTCCCCTCTTTCTTTCATTATACTTCATGCATTTGACATGCCTTTCCTTTTTGCAACAAATGAAAGCAACTAATAATGCACAATAGTTTGCAAGGAAATAAACGCCGCTACTACGCACCTAACAAAGAAAGAATTCACTCGCACGTCGTCAGTTTCTCTTTGCAACTCGTCGTCAACCTTCTCTCTCAATCCACCACACACCAAACTCCCATTCCTTCACAAAGTACCCTCCTCTCCACTACATCCCACCCAAACTTTTTCCATTTACCCTTACAACTCCCCTCCTAGCCACTCCTTTCCATACCCTCGTAATTCCTTTGCCTCTTGCCTACCCTTTCCATGTCCCGCAACATCTTCTCCTTCTCCATCCAGGCAACAATTCCTCCCCCATCCAACTCCAACATGCACATCTTCGTTTCCGTGAAAAATTGATGAAACTCTGGGGTCCCATCCAAGTTTGATCAATTTGTTATGGAAGCTTACTCATCCATGAAAACAAAAACAAATAACAAACATTTGTTGTACTCATGTGTTGGTTAACCAACAACCCAACGTTTTTCCTTCACAAACAACATGGACCTGGTATCCAACTCCCATGTGCTCTCTTACCGACCCAAGTTGAAGAGATGTCGATTGCTCATGTAAACCCCATTATTCAAGTCACCCATGCACGTGGTGGCCAAACATAAATATTCCGGCTACACTATTAGCTTTCCTCAAGATGTCACTAATATTGTGACCCTCTCTTCCTCGCATGCAATCGAACTAGACATCCTCGTTGTAAACAAAAACTAGTTCGACGAAAAATTGTAGACGACTTTTTTGTCAAGAGATCACGTTCATGTAGTATTGTAATTCAAACTACAAAATGATCCAGACATAAAGATGTCCACACCACCAAAAATTCCCTAATGTCTTGCCTATCATGGCCTACCTCTCACGAACATGCTACGCCATGCCAACACATCTTCCATCCCACTCCAACAAGCCATTCTGGAAAATTGTGATTATGGACTTCCCAACCATGCCCACCGACTCCACCCATCCTCCTTGTTGCAAATCTGCCAAACTCTCATTCAGAATAAGATGAAATACTCGCCTACATAGAATCCCCCAATCACTCACCCATCCATTCACTTCAATGGCCCATCATTGGCCTCTCCCCAATCAATGAATACAACACAAGGCCTCTTCTCCATGGCCTTCCCACCCTCTTCCCCACCGCTCTCAGAATGATTAATCAACCAAGAATTGAAAAGTAGATATGCAAGAATACGCTGTATCTAATACGCTACCATGAAAAACCGTTTTGCACAACATCCTCGGTTCCGCTACTACTTGTACAACTCAATATGCGACATCGCAAACAAGCAAATCGCTCTCGTTCTCTCATGAAAAGAGACCTTTCAAACACCCTTCCAACAACAATCGCTCACCTTCACCACCACCTTCAAAAATTCCCTCCTTCCACCATCCTGCATTTCCTACTATGCGCTTCGGATCATCCTTGCACGACGCCGTCATTCCCGGGACTAGAGCTAGACACAGCTCATGACATGATCATTCAACAAGGTACTCTACCATATTCTTCACACTCAAAGGTGTACCGATACCAAATGGCCTCGACTTGCATAGAACCATGCCTTCCAACCTCCATCCAATTCACATGAGCAAACTCGATGGAGAATCCAAATTGTTGTTGCAAACCCTCACCGTGCATCTCAATACATCCATTGCAAGTATTCACAATATTCCTCAAAGAAGTGTTACTTAAAGGAATCCTTGTAAAGGATTAATGTGTGTGTATGCATACTATTCCTTCCATCTCTTACCTTTCATTAACTTCACTTCCACGCATCCATCTTATTTATTTTCTCTTTTTTAGTTGCATGAATGGCAACATCACACCCACATATCCATGTAGGCTTTATATTTCCAAATGCACCTACTATGGACACTGGATTGACCAATGCTTCTTGTCCGTGCGTTTAAAGATTTCTTCGATGCATACATCATCGCTTGGAACCATCATCCCATTCAAAATCGGGCTGGGATAAATTATTCATCTCTGCAAGACCCATGCCTCCTCCGTACATGAAATTATTACACCCAATCAAACAAAGACTATGAGAAACTTGTCAATTTCCGTTCAAAGACACACACAACTTGCCACTCTAGTACATGTTTGCCCAAAAGAAATAATGGAAACAAGTTGCCGCTATGGAGCCCCATGGGAAGTTCGCGACGCACTATCTCTTCACATTGATAATACTAGCCATAAATTGGTAGTCGCCCTCATGCAAAAAATGATGAAAAGCTAAATGTGCACAACGATCATCTTCTTGCAATTTGGAGGGAAAACATGGACTTCCAACCAATTCTATCACGCCATGCCGTGTTGGAACTACATTTCAGCATGCAGCAAAAGAAAAGGCAAAGTCCTAAAGCTACTACCAAATGCTTTCCCGTATCTCTCCCAATGTTCCCTACCCGATGCTCCTACTATTACCGTCGTCCTCGTGTGCTCTTCAGCTTTTCAGTTTTTTGTAACGAGACATTGGTGCACAAGAAACATGCCATGCCGCAAAAACTCCCACTAGTAAAGTGCAAAGCGTTCTTTTGTATCCCTCAATGTGAAAAACAAATATTCAAACGTGTTTCACAACAATTGGATGGTGATCCTCCATCAACACCTTCATCGTCTCACATGCATAGATCACCCCGTACCGAGGATTTGCTCTATTGAAGTTGCAAGCTCTTGGACCTTCTCCTCCCACCGCAAAAACACCTGGAAACAGATCTTCTCCTATGGTTGTACGTGTCCTTCTCGTTTCACTCTCCATCCCATTGAAAGACTCATCATCCTATGTGAACTTTTGTTGGAGTGAACTCCTTCTCATCGCCTTTCCGTACCTTCCCCGACGACATCGCACATCCGACGTTGCCATTGTCGCACATTGGGAACAAACTAGACTCATATATCATGCTTGGCATGTCCATCGCACCCCAATCGACCCCCACTGATGCCGACTCTTGCTATTCATCTCCGATGCCCTCCCCATGCCCCCATGCTCGACATGCCTAATGGAAATTTCTCTCTCAACTCCACCCAAGCAACAACATCCTCCTCATGAACTTGAAATGCTTGGCTATCGGACTTATGCAAATTATAATTGGGCCAACTCCATTACCTTCACAATTACAAGAAATGTACCCATTCGTCGATCAACTTCAACCGCTCCTCCACAACAATCCACCAAACCCAAACTCCATTCCCACATTCACTTTCCTCCTTGTCCCTGTCAAACCATTGCATTCAATATCATTTTTTCCCACTTCCACACACGCCACAGGATCAATTTTAAAAATGATAATCCAAGGCACTGTACTTCGGAGTCATTCCAATTGAATGCCTAAAAAATGCTCTTCTTGAAACTCCACCAATGGACCAAGCCCTCCTCTTTCTGTCTAATCGTGTTGTAGCATTCCACATCAATGCATTGACAATCCACTCTGATCTTCGCATCCCTATATCCTCTATGCAATCCTTTAGAGGGTCAAGCCCTCCCGAAACCTTCAAGAACAGCTTCTAGATGTGAAATACATTCTAATTGATGAAATGAGCTTCATCGGTCCTAAATTGCTTTCTCAAATCGATGATCGCCAAGGAGGCATTCCCATCAACAAAAGCACTTTTGGTGGACGTTATAAGCACCCTCGTGGGGACCTCGCCAATCTCCACCGTCAAAGACACACCAATGTATGCAGGCACCCTCGTGGCACCACACTATGGAAAAGCTTGATACCGTGGGGTTACACTTTCAACAATATTATTCCAAGAATGGGTTGAACTCAGCCTCGCTTCGTATTTCCTTCTCGTTTAACCTCTCCAACCTTCGCAGTAATGCAACCCCACTATTGATGATTGGAAGCTTCTATGACACGCCTCAAAAACAAACCTCCTAAAGCCGAGGTCCAATTATTCTCAAGTTCAATGCACTATACGCCACAAATGAGGGCCGCTGGGACATGCGAAGACCATGTTAAACACTCAACCAACAATCGCACGCTGCTACACTACCCAAAGGAAGGAATTTAGAGGCAACAAATGCGGAAGATGAACAACTAGCAAAAATTTCCTTGCATTGCATAACGAGTCATTCTAACAAGCAATCTCAGGATCGAGGTCACCTTGTCAATGTGCCCCTGCACCGTCCGCGTCGTATATGCACCAACAACCAAGCCGCCCTGAGCTTCCATTATTTGTCGTAGTCGACTCTCTTCACTACAAAGGTCCACCATGGGATCCTTGAATCCTAAATTTGTGCCGATACCACCCATAATAAGGGGCTCATGCACACAAATTCCGCTTCGCATGGCATGGGCTTTAACAATCCACAAATCAAGGCATGACACTAGATAAGGCAAACAATCGATGATCGGAAACATTGATCGATAGGGTCTCACTTTCACAAAGAAGATTTAAGTAGAGTTCGGTCACAATTGGCCCGTGCATCTTCCCCCTCCGTTTCTCCTTCTCTCGCTTATTCCTGATGAAGGAGAACCTTCGTCATAATGAGGAAAATAAGAAGTTCTCGTTTCACCCCAAAATCTATCGTCAAGCTCCTTCAAACCCCTCTACTATCGCACCTTACCATCCCACTAGCTATTTACTATTCGTTTCCCATTTCATCATCTTCTATAGCATCACCACTAACATGCTTTCAATTTCCTGTGGCAAGAACATAATGGATCATAAATATATCTCATGTACCCAACAATTTTACAAATAAATCAATGAACAAGAAGTCGTACCTCTCAATGTACACAGTGGATTGATTCCTACATTCACCTAGGTCGCCTTACCGCTGCGCCCACAATACGTACTATCGTACGTATAAGAAATTGGATGAATTCCTCATCCATATTCATGAAAGGGATGCACACAGAGAACCTTGTTATACTATCTTGATCGTGTACCTTCTCCTCTGACGTGAATGAGGCTGCTGCTGTTTAGAAACACCTCCTCATTTCATACGACTAGTATTTCTATCGCAAACCATCTAACCACTATGCTACACATGATGCAATTTTGTCAAATACATCTTATTTTATTTGAAAATATACAATATCTTACTTTCCAAACTCTTCCCACTCGTAAATTTCTCAGATATACAAAAAAAAAGGAAGGTTCCTATGGGTTCTCTCGATTAAATTTTGTCTTATAGCCATGGGATCAGTGCTATTATGGGTTATCATTGAGTTTAGTCTGTTTGCAGTGAGAAACTCCGTCAACTTTCAATGTATAAAATCTAATAAAACACAAAGAATTGTGACTGTGACTCATGAGTTTGATGCCGGATGACAACCATCAAACAAGAGTTCTAAGTATACCAGTGCCCTGGGAGACTTTTCAACGTATCTCAGTTATGTTGTAGCATGGGTTATGTTATATAAAGTTGTTATTGGTACTTGTTGATTTTCCTTTAAACTTTTCTCTCCATAAACAATTGTCTTATGGAAATCAAAGCCAATATGTGCAGACAAGTGTGGATCATAGCAAAGACGTGTGAATGGATTGTTTTCTTTTTAGAAATTTCCATTTAGCATTCATTGGTTTGATCGTGCATTATGTAATCAATTCAATTTTACACCTAACTTGAGCCCTAATGTTGTTGGCAAGAATTGTGGTTAATGGATTCCCATTGTGATGCTTAGTGGAAGGCACTGCACATACGAGCTCAATTCTTGTCGTCTTTGGGATTCCCAATCGTGATGCTTAGTGGAAGGCAATTGCATATAGAGCTCAATTCCTCACTGCCTCAATATCGCCAGAATTGATTCTAGTGGTTCATAATAAATTTCCTAATTCTATAGATTTTACATGGCTTCGCATTGCATTCGTTCTTAGGTAAATAGTAAATTACTAAAGTCTTAGTGGACTTACAATGCAATTGGCAACAATTAGTCAAGGACTTATGAGTCAATTTACATGGTGAAACCAAGCACATGTATAGCTTCTCCTGATTTTAGTCCGATGTTTAGTGGAAGGTGATATTAAGTCAGCCGGAGATAAGTTCAACTCTAAGTCATGTCAGTCGCAGGTTTTGAGTTTGAGTTCATTGTACCTTACATGTATCATAATGCTTTCTGTGATGGCTTAATGGAGTCATATTCGCACAACACCCAATTATCACCCGCTCCCCGTATGGTCGTAACAAGGTACATAAACATGGGGTCGTAATTTTTCCTCGGCTATCCGATGGTTTTTATCCTGTTCAATGGAAGGAAAATAATCAACAAGCATGAAGCTCATGCCGCATGATGCTTAGTCAATGGAAAATATTTACATGCTATCATGAGTTTGGTTTCATATAGAAGGTGATGTTAATTTAACACATATCATGGGTTTTAATGCCTATAGGGTGTTTTGTCCTCAAGAACATTAGAATAAAGTTGCTTCGCATGGAAGGTAATTATTGATCATGTCAGAATTGGATTTGTTGGAAAATCATTAATTATAGCCATCAATTTTAAATTTTGTGGGAGTTGAGTTCGCCGTTATATATTACAATTCAGAGGTGGGGTATCGTCTCTCCATTTTCGCTATTTCATCAAGGAAATAATACATACAATCCAAGCTATTATTTCTGTGCTCGGGCCGTTGATTGAGCTTTTAAGGTGTCTGAAAATGTTTGTTTAGGGTAATTTCAGTACAAATGAGTGTGGATTCGAACTTTTGGTGAGGTAAAATGCGAGAAAAATTAGAAACATTATAGCCTTGTATATTTTACTTCATGCTATGTTGGGTTTGGGTTTTTTATTTTTTCATTTCCATACTCAGAATTGAATTAAGGGTTTGGTCTCAGAACTTACTATATGGAAAGTAGGGTTTCTGCCCATTTGTTTGTAAAATCTCACTTTCTCGTACCAATTGATGCAGAATAAACGCTTTTGTGTATTAATGGTATAAATTTCTGGGTTTTTCAGATGCTTGTTTATGCGCAAATTTTATGAAAAGTGCTCATGCATTAAATATATTTAAAATCCAAGTCACAATGCTGTAAATGGGATAATGCCATGTTTCGCATGGGGATAATACTCTCGGTATTCATTAGAGGATAGACTTACAAGTCTAGGCATTGTAAGTCTAGTGGATTTTGGCAAAGTAAGTGGGTCAAGATCGTAGATTTGGTCAAAAGAAGAGTGTTTCAAAAACTTCATTGTAATGCTCGTTTATTGCACCGTGGGTGATACTTCCTGTTTCTATAAAGTAATAAACTTGTATTAAACATGTTTTCTATACTCGTAATGACATGAAGAACTGTGGATGTTGTTTTATCGCTTTCATGTATTTTTCAATATGTTTTGATTTTATATGGAATCATACGTACTGGGGTTTTTCTAAAATGCTTGATATGGTATGAAATCTTAAAGTACCGGAATGTTGTCTAATAAATTTGATTTGAGCAATTGGGACTCACAGTGGCTGGAGCCATGGTGGGAAGTGGATACCTCCGCTCCTTGCTCAGCAGATGTTGAAATTTTGGCATTTTGTGGTGAGTGAGGTGGTTTGGTTGGCCTATTTATTTTTCAATTGTGTTAATGAGGAACTGTACTTTAGAATTTTGACTCGTTAATAGGTGTTCTTTAATTTTTCATCTTATGTAGATTGATATGGAAGCCATGGAATACGATTTTCCAAAAGAAAGATGCAAGTAGTTATCAATTTTACTCTTTTTTATTTTTTTGGCTTGCTGAGGTGGGGTTTTCTCCGGTATTCCCTCTTCCTTTGGCTTGTCATCATGAGCAACCTTTTGGAGCGAGAAAAAGAATTAGTAATAGGTTTTTCTTATTAGAGGCCTAGGAACATAGCTTTTTACCGAAAGTAAAAATGATACTCTAATTGCATTATTTAAACAAATTTCTCTAATTCGCATAATTTAAAGAGTGCTGCTACCTTTGCAATTCCAAAGAAGACTTTGAGAAAATCTAGAATGAATATTTGAAAAAAAGACCTGAAATGAACTTGAAAATTAGGTGTTACAGATTTTAAGTTTTGCAGTTTTTGGATGAACTTCAACAAAACAAAGCAATCGTATTTTGAAAAATAATCCGATTCCAAATGAAACTTGAAAAAATCTGGCCTCACGACAACACCGTTCTAAATAGTAATGTAAGACTTATGCGCAACATACATGATAGATACCAAACGTAAGAACATTTAATATGTGGCTCGATAAAAAGTCAGTCTGTAACTATCGTGAGAATTGTATGATGTCAATGTCACAATCAGATTTTAAAATAATGTTTAACTCTGTGAAAGTCTTATAAATAATTTTATGTCAATACTTCACTACCTACGAGTGGCCAAAGTCAATTAAATCCGAATCTTATTTTTTAAATGAAATATTTCTACTTTCCCTAACTTCTGACTATTTACCGAAAAAATCACTCTCGTGGGTATTTCAAACCAAAAAAGAGAAAAATAATAATAATAATAATAATTAAATAAATAAATAAAATATGAATAAATAAATAGAAATAAATAAAATAAAGATATAATTAAAATTATAAATAAAATAGATACAAAAAAAATCTTAATTACAAAAATAAGAATACAATAAATAAATAAATAGAAACAAAATAAAACAAAGATTAATAAATAAATAAATAAAATGAAATAAAATAAAATTACATAAATTACAACTTAACAATATTAAATTAAAAATTAATATTTTTATTAAAATAAATATAAATATTTAAAATTCAAATTAAGTATTTGAAAAATATGTTTTGAGATATGGTCTTATGACTTCTACTGTTTGTTATGGTTTCACTTCCTTCACACAAGGCTTAGCCTTCCGCGTCTCGTGTTTGCCGTTGCCTGTCCTCTTCCTGCTGTCTCCGTCTGGTCATTTATTAAAACCCGTCCAGGGAATTAGGTGGGGCAATACTTGAGAAAGTGACTGATTAACATGTACATATTGTGATAATGGTTGGTTTTGCCAAAATGCAACCAAATCGTTTGAATATTGAATCTAGTGACTATTGAACTTGATAAAAGAAAATTGTAAGACATAAAATAAACATCCTTCCTATCAAACAATTTTTTATTTCAAAATAAACCGCAAATCGTACTATTAATTACACATGAGTGTTAGCAACATCCAAAAGATCAACATATCACCCTATCATGTTCATTCACATCACATTTCTAAAACATCTTTGTTTAAGATCAAGGTAGAAACTTACCACCGTTTGAACCCCATGAAATGCATTTTTAAAAATGTGATTAACAAAACAAACATAACAACCGGGAGCAATCAATTCAACATTTCTAGTGTTAATAAAGACACGTAGAATATAGCTATGTTTCACGATTCCTCAAACAAAATATGAACATGCATACACCAATATTTTTGCCTCGTTCTTCCCCTAACCCATCAGTTGAGACACCCATGCTCCCTCTACAAACCCGTCAACATGAAATATCTCACAATGCCCCACCTTTGGTGCAGCAAGGTTGCTTTAAGAGAAGGAACAATTTTTGCACCAAAGACACCGACCTATACACTCTAGAAGCTTCTTCACATTCAAGACTAACGATATTTCCTGTCAAGAAAGATTCTCGTGCATGATGAGAACAATTTTTTCTCTACCAAATAAATGCTAAGACAATGTGCTTCTATCCTTGCCATACCATCTCGATGATCCATCTCTCGCATGACAAACTAATAAGGGATCAAAAGGCTCATGCTTACATGCTCACAAACACACTCAACCTGAAGATGAAGTAACAACATGGGCTAATATTATTATTACTCGTCGTAACAGAGTCTCAAAAGATGATGCCTGATTTGAGACACGTTGATATTCAAGTGCCTCCCAAGAGTGCATCCTTGATTTTTGTGCCTTTGTGTCATACGCTTATGTTTTACGTTGAGCGCACAATTCCTTAAAAACCTTTGTCAGAATAATATCGTTTCTTGTTAATGTATATGCTCATTAATCAATACCAAGAATAAAGAATACACAATATATTCATGTAGTAAACAAAATATAAGACATCGAAACAAGACAAAGATTCCAACTAAAGCATATCAACAACATATGAGATACCTTTAGGCCACTTATTACAATACAAACAATTGAGAGGAAACATTACCCGTCATCTAAGCCCCTGCTATGTAATTTGACCTTAACATAACCCCGGATCCATTCCTCCTCCTTTGCTTCGCTCCGTTTCATAAAATTTGTCGCTGCCATGACATCAACTCGCTATTCTTGCTTCTCTACCATTATAATTCTCTCACCCATGCATACATCTCGCTTCCCTTTAGTAGTCATTTTACAAGAGCTCTGAAATGTCCATCCAAACCCGTTCTCATAGCTTCTCTATCATCTTCACTTGACCTTTCCTTTGCTTTTAAATTCATTACTCGCTAAAAACTTCCGATCGTTGTGCCAAACCCCAACTCCCATCTTCATCATCACGTCATCTTCATCAATCATGCTAGTCTCTATTTCATCTCAACATCTTCAAAGCCTGTGATACCCAAATAGCACCATTGTTCTCAAAGTCAAAAGGTTGCTCTCACTCTAAGTTTCATCTTTCAAACATGACCGAATCATCATTGGCAACATTAAATTCTTCGTATCCTCCGTCTCTTCGCCGACCTTTCGATCTACATGGCATTTGTCAGCTCCACAAGTATATCATTTTCAAAGCTTGACTTGCTCGTAATATCTTCGTAAATGTTTCTCTACATCACAAACTATGTAGCTCAACTAATTAACAAGTGTTCTCCATGTAGCTCACTGCAGATCATTCAATTCACCAAATGTGTCTTCTCCATGTTTGATGATTGTGTTAAGATAACAAAACATCGCGTTGAATCGGATCTCACGTATCTATGCCAAGGAGACTTTTTCCTTTTTATCGCCGTTTATTTATTTTCTTTCATTTACATTTTAATTGAGTACATTTGCATTCATAATCCCGCCATGTTTTTTTCGGAGAGTTCATTTTTTTTTCCTATAATTTCCTTTCAAATCATTTCCTGCTTTAATACTCAGGTTAAACAATGCACAGATATCTCATTAATGTGCTTAACCTTCTACCAGATCCATTTCAAAACTAATATATAATCTAATTCAACTTCCCACGATCTCTATACTTATGACAATGCATCGCCTTCTCGCAAAAAGGTTTCCACCTGATCAAGAAACCTAAGATACACCATTCTCCTTTGGCGCTCTCGCACCATGTGCAATTGCTAAAATCATATCTCGGAAGATAAAATAACTGAAAAAAGATGAATATAACTTCATAAAAAAACAATGTATATCTAATTTAAAAAACAAACACCATGTTAGTTTCAACAGGGTGACTTAAGTGGTAACGAAAGAGAAGCGGTTTCCGAAGACGGCGATTTAAGCAATGAAAGAGAAGGGCGAAACATGGAACTGTAGTGTCGGATGACGGTGACTTAAGTGGCCACGAAAGAGAAGGCGGCGAAACATGAAGTGAGTGCCATCACTCCACACATTGCATGGAATTAGTTCCTTTAAATATTCCACAGGAAATTTATCTTAATAACTATCCCAACCCGCATCAAGAAACGTGATTTCGGTTTGATGGTGCTCCCTAACTGTGCTATCAACGCATGTGCAAGAGATGTATCCTGAAAAAGTAGTGCAGCAGCAAAATATTGTAAGTTCACCATTTCCATCATCTGTGACTTCCAACCTCTAGGACACAGAAGATGCGGAAACCAGATCACATTATTTACTTTGCATATATCCCAACGGAAATTCAAATACCTGCAATGCAATTTGGTAGGCCAATGATTATTTTTGTTGGGTTTTATTTATATGTAGATCAAAGAAGTCGGGTACAAGGCGTGTCTGAGGCTGAACAATTATGACGTGAATTTATTTCCTCGTAAGCAAGCTTCAGATTAATACACCGGGGTCAAATTATCGTGGAACCCGTAAAAGTATTCCTCTTTACAAAAGTGTGAATCATCTCTGCCGCAAATGTATTTGTGATTCTTAGGGTTTTCTTTATAAACATATGCTTACAAGGTGATGGAATAGCGCAAAGATTAATGCAAAGAAATATGGAAACGTGTTCACCTACTTCCTTTGTTGGCTACCCAACTGTGGTACTCTGCAATCCTGTGAAGGCAACCGCTTCTTGTTCTCCAATGAGAATAGACTGGTAGTTAACCCATGGCCCACTTCTGTAGGAAATCTCTGGAAGTTCTTTAATTACAAACTGCTGGAGACGATGCGAAGAGGTTGAGAGAATACTTTTTGAAGGACGTTCATGATAGTCGGTTCCCTTCAGAAATTTGTAGGGCGAGTGGATTCCATGACGAAACGTCACCTAGCCGACCACTGGATCGGTAAAGACGAGGTGATGGCTTTTCATTGAAGCGTTATACTTTCTCTCTGGCTTGTGATTTGTCGGCCCAGACAATCAGGAAGAACAAGCCAGGCTTTGGCATCATTTGGCGTTTTGGGAAAGGAATATTGCAGATTCCCAGCAGATGTACCCGGCACCCGATATAACAAAGCCAATACATGCAGCTAATGCCATTCGTGATCAACTTGAGGCGGGCTTGACGATGAGCAGGGAAAATTGCATTGCAGAGGGAAAGGCTTCTGCAGAGCAAGATCTGTTGTCTTTCCTGCCTTCGTCGGTGTTGACGAGCAGGGTAAGTCTCTCACCCACGACGAGATTAAGGACAAATATTTTCCTGCTATTATATGGGTGTCATGACATTTGGCAGTTCTACTTTGACAGTGCGTTGCCTAAATTTTTGGCAGAGAACTTCTCAAATTGCTATGAAGAAGTGCTAAGTGGTAAGCGCCCAATCAATCAATTCTCTTCTATTATTAGAATTGGAGAACGACAGATTTGCATCTTATTCTTGTTTTCAGGAAGCAGACCTTTAGCTGGGAGTAATGTGGTCAGAATAAGTAGACAGAGATTTGTTCAAATATTTATCAACTAACCCTAGTTCTGTTGAAAAATACAAGGGTTTTTCTGATAATACCAAATTATCCATGCAGCAGGCTCGACAAATACTTGTCTTCTAGATGCAAAATTCAGTCCCTCTCACCTTTTTTTAAGACGTTATATCATTTGGTATACAAATTAGAAGTTGCAATTTTCTTAAACTCAAAAGTTTCATTTGATATTTTCAGAGTGTTCCTGGATATAGCGGGTTCAACGAGTATGGCAATTTCAGAGTGGAGTGACCTCCAAAGGATGAAGTATTCGAGGAGAGTTGTTCATAGGAAACGCTAAGACTGTTCTTGTTCATAGTTTCGCAAGGCCATCAAGGACTGATATATGAGGGGATTCAATAAATCCTAAAGGATGGCTGCGAGTCACACGAACTTTGTTTCTCAGATTTTTACCTAGATTAAACATAACTATTATTGCGTGTTATGTACAGATGTATTGGACTGTCAACTCGACCCATCAGAATTCCTAAGGTTTCAGCAAACCTTATAGGGAAATTCGATCCTCACATTCCTCCCTGTATTATATATATATATATATATATATATATTATATAATTATAATTATAACTATAATTATAATTATAATGCATTTCTTAACTCGTATCATATCCATATTTTGATGGTTTTCCATTCATTATCTCAATCTTTTGGATAGTAGTATTATTTTTTAATAATTAATAATTAATCAAAAATTAATATTTTGAAATATATATATATATTATTTAAGAATTATTATTTAGTTTATAAATAGAACTGTGGGATATTTTTTAAATTATTATTTTTAAATCAATTTGTATTAGTTTCAAAAAATCATATTATATTATTCCTTAAACAAAATACACAATCATACATTTACAACATTCCCAAGATTCGATCTGAGGACATCTAGCTCATTTGTATTTTATTTGTCAGTGACCGAGTGATTATGGAGCCAAAATTATGGCAAAGTCTTTTCTACGTTCATTCATAGAGTGAAATTCTTCTGTAGAGGGATGCAATGGCTCTACATGATGTTGAATTGAGTCCAAAGGAGTTTCTTTAGCCATAAATATCTTATCATGTTGAGGGGTATCCTATGGTGCTTTGTAGTAGTCTTGGGTCCTTTTGATCACTTCGAATCTTTCCAGCCACAAATGATTTTCTTAGGATCCTATTGGATATTGGACCCTTGCAAAATCGAAAAGTGTTATGGGGATGACTAGGTTATTGAAAATTCCTACAGTGAAAAGCAATATTTTCATAATTAATAAGTTGCGAATAAACCCTACCCTTCCATTTGAGGAGGATTTTATCAAGAAATCCTTTAGTGAGATCCACTTCCACACATATGAGAATATATGTGAGAATTCCTTTAGCTAGACTATCATTGTCGACTTTAATGTACCGACATATTAAGTTCCCCACTTTTTACAAAACATTGAGATGAGAAAAATATATGGGAAAGTTATTTAGAATTACCCAAACAGGAGTTGCCAATGCTATCATGGAAAGAGGATTAAAATCAGGGAATTGTGGTTTTAAAAGGAGGCTAAAGGAGCCCCAAACACATGGTTCTTGATAAAAAACCTCTTTTCAATCCGCTACATTTAGGAATATCACAAAAAAATGTCATTTGGAGAAATAATGTACATCACAATATTCTAAGACCGATTCTATTTCACCCACTCCTAAAGGGCAGAAGTTGAGGGCCAAAAGACATTAAATCAGAAAATAATTGCTCGTCATTCATAATCTGCAGCGAGGAAGATACATATCACATTATCTACATCAAGAGATGGGGTTTCCATTAACTTATCTACCATAAATTCTGATCCTGATAGATATTTAGGATTTGCCGATGGAGGTCCAAGTTTAAGAACATCCTTGCAGGACTTGAGTTGGGATGAGGAGGATGTTGTCAAACATTTGGCTCGACCCCTTACTCTTGAAACAAAATAGATCACAACATCCCTATCTATGCCATAGTCACCAAGGATTTTATGATCGTAAAGTTCTCAACCTTCATATAAGAGATGAAAATTGGCATATGGTATTCTCACCCAATCTTAAATCTTGGTTGCCAGTGTGGAAACTAGATATGTTTCTTTAACCTACCAACAAAGGGAAACTCTTGATATTTGTTTCACAAATATAGTGAAATTTTTTATATCCGAGTTAATAACCTCCCATTGGAAGTATAAAGAATGCTACAAAACTGGGGCCTTGAGAATTGAGGTTTCCTTTAGTCCAACAGAGGGTTCACAACACTTTGAGAAAAATCATCGAAACAAAAATATGTGAGATGGAACTGTCATGAGGTTGGATCCTCCTGAATTGGCAACAAATGTATCTTCTAAACTCTCGGGTAGAGTTTCATCACCAGGTCCATTCCTGTTTCCAAGTTGCACAACAATGTGTTCTTTGCAAGGGCATTGGTCAACATAGACAATATCTATAGTGTGGTCGCACCTCTTTGCTCGCACTAGATTGCAACATTGGGCATGCACCAAATCGGTTGAGTAAAGGCATTCATCTTCGGTGGAAGTGACTCCAATACCAACGACATAGGCCATCTGAAAGGAAGTTACAGAAGATTAAGGGATGGTGATGGAAAAGGAATGGGGACAAGGGATGGACTTAGCGACGATGCTAACAATAGTCAAATGATTAATTGTAGTCACATTATGGATGAATGAATATCAAGATGAGGCACTAATACCTGAGGATTTGATGAAAATAGGTGTAAAGACAGAAGTTGTAAGAGAGAAATATTTGGCGACAACCATATCCAAGGAGGCTAGCAGACCACAAACTCTAGCAGAAATGATTATATCCACTAATTTTTTAAAATTTTTAATTTATTTTAAAATGATTTTTAAATTTAAGTATTGAAGGGTTTTATGCAGTGCATTATATTAGATATCATTTGTTGGGATTCAACTGCGTTAAGTAAGTCATTCATCTATGACCATTTTCATGAGAGGAAATTATATATATATATATATATATATATATATATATATATATATATATATATATATATATATATATATATATATATATATATATATATATTTGATATGAATAATATTCATGTTGCAACACTTTCAAGGTTATTAATTCTTTAAAACAAGACTCAAAGTTATTGCATTAAAATTTATTATATTACTTATGAAAATTGAATGTGGGTGGAAACAATCTCCAATTATTCCAATCTCCAATTATTCCAATCAACCATTAGAGATAAACCTAATGGATAAAAACTAAAATCCAGATTTCAATAATTATTTTTTGTTGGTTTTTATTTATTGTGCAACCTTAAAAAATATTAAATTTATTTTTTGCTAATGTCGGCTAAAGAATTAACCTAATCTTTAATTTTATGTAACTTGAATATTTAGATTATATATAACTTTTTTTAACTTATTAATGGGTTGAGATTAATTACTAAAATACAACTATGTATTATTTATATAATTTGAATGGATAGGGTAGAGAGAGAGAGAGAGAGAGAGAGAGAGAGAGAGAGAGAGAGAGAAGGGAAGGATGAGAGAGAGGACTTGAGAGAGAGGAGGAGAATTATGAGGGAAGAGAAAGTATTGGAGGGAAAAGAGAGAGAGAGAGAGAGAGAGAGAGAGAGAGAGAGAGAGGGAGGTAGGACAGAAAGGGAGAGAGAGGAAGGGAGAGATCGACACAACCATCCTAGATCCATATTAACTCTGGATCTATCAAGCACCGAGAGGGATCAAATCTCTCAAGGTGCAAACCTCTTTTTTGATTGCAAAACTTGAGGAAAGGTTTACACCTCGAGAGATTTGATCCCTCTCGGTGCTTGATAGATCTAGAGTTAAGATGGATCTAGATTGGTTTGTAGATAAAAAAAGTCGCATTTACAAGGTGGTCGAAGTCTGAAAAATTATGATGTGAATTTTATTTCGTCGTACCCAAGCTAGATTAATGCACTGGGGGTCAAATTATCGTGGAACCCGTAAAAGTATTGCTCCCCACAAAAAGTGTGAGTCATCCTCAGTTTTCGCAAAATGGATTTGTGATTCTCACAGTTTGTATAACACATGTTTACAGAATAACACAAAGATAAATGCACACAAACATTGAATTTAATATGTTTTTATGAATTAGTTACCATGTAGTTTAATGGTTACCTTTATCGCATTACTCATAAATCATAAACCATAAAAGTTGTAATTTTTTGAATTTTCATTGACGTTTTTTTAAAGGTTTTGAAATGTTAATAATATTGATGTGTTTTATATTTATTAAAAATTTACTTGATGGTTTTAAAATTTAAAATCTTATAGTATTGGATAAGATGGTTTTCAAAATTAAAATTTTTAAAATTGGATAAGATGATTCTCAAAATTAAATTTTTAAAATTATTAATAAAATTTATTTTAAAAAACATTTTAAATTTGAAAAAAATTATGATGACTGTTTTAATATTGTTATTATGTTCTAAAGTGTTACTATTTCAAAACGACTCCCCTAACTGCTAGGTGTACCATTGTGCATCATTTATTTTGATGTTATATGATTGAAATGTTGTTTACTCTGGATTGAAAACTGTTATTAGTTAGTTACATTATCTCATCACCAATGATTGGAAACATCATTATTCCGTTATATCTAGCCGATTCCCCCATTTCTCTGCCATGGAGTTCTCACTCTTATTTTCTTCTAAATTCAGAGTTGGTTGAGGGCAACCATATTGCGGTGCTACGTTCAAACCTGCATTCAAAATTTTCGCAGTGTGCTCATAATGGAGCCACATGAGGGAATTCAAAGATTCAATCAAGGGCCATGCCTATTTAGCACGAGCTTTATCATCTTCTTCCTTATCGTCCATTTCCCTGGAATCGAGCATTGAAAACCCCCATGATAGTGAAGGAACAAGTAATGCTTCTACAAATCTCAGACATGGACACTGATAAATTCATGAATTCTTTGACTGTATACTACCATGGGATTTTATGACCACCGTCTGTGCCTGTGCCTGCCGTATGATGCAAAAGGTAGTTGTTTTGAGGATTTGGAGAGGTGGCATGTCATACTCAACATTTATACATTTGGAAATTTGCCACCACAGTATATGAAAGCTCTGGTTTGTTTACGAAAGGTGAAAGATTCTTTGTTTTTTATTTTTATGCGGGACGAAGTTGAGAAAGGAATTTAAGACAAAAATAAATGCTAGCTCGAATCCTGTTGTCTTTTCAATGAGAGATGAGCTGTTGGGAATTGTTGCGAGATGATCAATAGATGAAGCGCTGGCCAAATACAGACCTGGGAAATGGCACCACTCGCCTCCTTCTCCCAGTCCCCGGATACTGCAGCTCCCGAGAAGAAGCCAAAGGCCTAAAAATGTCGACAAGCGTAAGGAAAATGTCGCCCCTAGTTTGAATATGTGGAGCTTAAGGCGAGATAAATCATGCGACCTTGAGCCCTAATGCAAGCTCATAGGCAAGCTTGAGTTTTTGTTTGGGAAGGAGCATAAATTCTCCCTCTCAGTTCCGAGTCATGCATAGTAGATTTGTAACAACACATAAAATATTATATATATGGCTCAGTCAAATTATTGAAGGATTTACTTCATCCAAGTGAATGGGGATTACCATATTTAACGAACTCTGTTTGTGTATCGGTATGATTTGAACTGCAAGGTGCAGTTCATAGTACTAGGGGAATAAATCCTATTCTATTCGGACTTAAGGATACCTTCTTAGTGATTGATTCTTCTCGTAAAAATAATCACCTGATTCTTCTTCTCGAAGAATTAGTGTTTCTTCCATATCAGGTACAAAACTTTCAAGTATATCATTCTTTCCTTTCACAGGTTTACACACATCAAAGTTTTAGAATATATAACATTTAAAGTGGCGGGAATTATGGACCATTGTGGACTGTAGGAATTTATAGTGTAAGTTCCGTAGATAAAAACCCAAAGGACACTGCTCATAAACAGATCACAAATCAGTACACCAGTATCACGTGGTTAAAACTCTCGAAGAGGGAAACAGTCCATGGGCTAAGCCAACGCGGCCAATTCAGGAAATTTATTAATATAAAAAGAAAAGTTACATAAAATAATCTTGAGAAAGAGACATGAACCCAAGACCTCTATTCTCATAAACTAACTTCTCACCAAGTGAGATAGTAAACGGATTTTGTAATTGTTTGTAAGGAGGAAGGTTTTTTTTTTTTTTTTTAAGTCTTCGATGTGCGTGCTTTTTCGTGCATAAAAAACAAATTTTTTTTTAGTCTTCAGTGTGCATGCTTTTTCCTACAAAAAAACACAAAAATCCGAGTTAAAAAAAAAAAAAAAAACGAAATGCAAGCCTTACCGTCAACTATCTATTTTTTCACTATTTCTAATTTCTCGAGATCGCACAAAGACACGGGAAAAGAGCATATGTAGAAAAAATATATATTCTTCCTTTTTCTGATTTTCCTAGATTGCACATAGCGCAGAGAAAAGAGCATACACAAAGAAGAGGGTATAGATCCGACAAATAAATAAAAATGTAAAAACTGAATTAAACAAAGGGAACCGAAATAAGAAGAACTATTAACAAATATAACTGCAAAACAAATACTTTATACCTCCAGATCTAAACTGACATAAGTTGGGCAACCAGAAACCTTTTCGCATGAAACGAAAGGTGTTCCTCACTGTAGCAGTCGATACATACACAACAGAGCAGTTCTCCAAGCCTGAAAATGTTTAGAAATAATAGATCTAGAAAATGACAGTTGCAGGCAGTCAAACGAGCTTCAGATTTGGATCAACAATGGATGTGGCCCTAAAAATAGCTCTGACACCATGTACGAATTTATAGGGTAAGTTCCGTAGATCAAAAACCAAAGGTCACTTCTCATAAATAGATCAAAAATCAGTACACCAGTATTATCACGTGGTTAAAACCCTCGAAGAGGGAAATAGTCCACAGCTTGAGCCAACGCGGCTACTTCAGGAAATTTATTAATATAAAAAGAAAAGTCACATATGTTTCTCTCATAAACGGTTACCAGAAAAATGACCCTCATGCTCTTTAAATAGAGATCATCGACCAATTGGTGATAAGCCATGGATCAAGTGTCGTTAATACCAAGGAGAGAGTGAACCATCGAATCAATACAAATTGTGACTTTCGGATTATAAGTTACAAATGTACATAGTAAAGAAACAAACTTTACCTAAATCTACACTAGACAAATTTATTCTTAACTATTTCCTATGTGTCGGAATATCCTAACATCCCCCCCTTAACAAAAGCTTGGGATAGGATTGAAGGATTTACAAAGGTGATACAAAAGGAGCCTATTTCCTATGTGTCAAAATATCCTAAAATCCCCCCTTAAGAACAAATTGGGATAGGATTGAAGGATTTACAAAGGTGACACAATAGGAGAAGGAAGGAGGCAATAGAGCCTATTCTCCCTTAATGATAACTTTCCTAAACTCCAAGCATGGATCAAAGTTTGGTAAACTTCGCTTCTATGAGAGCCTTTGTAAAATATCGGCTACTTGATCATTGGTTGGACAATACTACACTTCAAGAACATGATCATGAATGAGATTTCTGATGAAGTGTATGTGGAGTTCAATGTGTCTCATACACTGATGTTGAACTGGATCTTTAAATAGATGAATGGCATTCTGATTATCACACCAAATTGTAGTTGGATGCTGCTGATGAAGACCAAATTCAGACAAGATCTCATGAAGCCACATGGATTCCTTGATGGCTTCAACTGAACCACAATACTCTACTTCTACTGAAGAAAGAGAGATGGAACTTTGTTTCTTACAACCATGTAATAGGTCCTGAATTAAGAGTGAATGCTTATCCTACAGTAGACTTTCGATCATCAGGGTCACCAACCCAATCAGAATCAGTGAAACCAATCAATAATGGAGATGCTCATGCACCGTAATGAATCCCGAACTGAACTGTACCTCAAATATATCGAAGTATTATTTTAGCTACTTTCCAGTGACTTTCATGAGGTTTGTGCATAAACCGAGCAACAAGACCAATGGCAAAGGAAAGGTCAGGATGGGTCTGGGTTAGATACAAAATTTACCAACAAGTTGACGGTATAAGGTAGCATCAACTTTAGGGGTAGTATAAGTGACTGAAAGCTTAACTCTAGATTGAAAGGGAGAAGGGGCTGGATTACAATCTTCTATGTGAAAGTGACGGAGAATATCATAGGAATACTTGGACTGAGCGATGATAATACCTTCTTTGGATTGCAAGACTCGAAGACCACAGAAATAATGCAAGTGTCTTAACTTTGTCATTTCAAACCTATTTTTGAGGCTAGACTTCATATGGTTTATATGGTTGGGATCACTACCAGTAAGGATAACATAATCAACATAAAGAACAAGGATGGTGAAGGACTTACCCAATTTATTGTTGTAGATAGTGTTGTCAGAATGACACCTAGAAAAGCCATTATCTAAAAGAAATCTATCCATTTTAGCATACCAAGCCCAAGGAGCTTGTTTGAGACCACAGAGAGACTTCCTAAGGTGAAAAACAAGGCTAGAGTCGTTTTGGCTAAAGCCAGGGGGTTGCTCCATGTAGATTTCTTCATGCAAGTCTCCATGTAAGAAGGCAGATTTAACATCCATCTAATGGACTTCCCATTTAAAAGAGGCAGCAAGGGAAAAGAACAAGGCAGATAGAATTACTTTTGGCAACATGGGAGAAGGTTTCAGTATAGTCAATTCCTTCAACTTGTGAAAATCCTTTGGCAACAAGACAAGCCTTATGTTTATCCACTTTTCCATCTCATCCAAACTTGGTTTTGTAAACCCATCTGCATCTGACAAGTTTTCTTCCGTTTGGAAGAGGAACGAGATCCAAAGTATCGTTCACCAATAAGGAACGATATTCTTCATTCATAGATTCATCCCAATCTGGATGACTGAAGGCTTCTTCAAAGGTTTCTGGATTAGGATTTTCTGGAACTTGAGCCAATAATGAAGAGGCTCTTTCGAACTAAGAACGTGTACGTTGTCGATCGGCAGGGTCACGTACAAGAGAACTTGTTGCATCTCGAGTAGGGTGGACCCATCTTGGAAGATGTGGAGTAAAAGGAACAATTTCAAGAGGTGGAGGAGGATTTTCATCCTCACTGTCATCATCTAAACTAGAAGGAATGCTATTAATAGAAGAGAGAGAGGTGGAGCATATGTTGAATCAGGCTCGCATGCCAAAGGTGGCACACCCGCCGAACTAGGCTCGCAGGCCGAAATGTTTTCATCAAATTTTACATCTCTTCTAATGATTATATTTTTTGATTTTGGTTGAAGAAGTCTATATCCTTTGACATCTTTAGAATATCCAACAAAAATACATTTTTCACTCTTAGGTTCTAAGGCCTTATGTTTTGCATCTGGAATATGGGCCCAAGCATCACTTCCAAAAACACGAAAGTGACTTACATCTAGTTTGATTGAGCTCCAAGCTTCTTCTAGAGTTATATTCTTTAAAACCTTAGTCGGAGTGAGATTTACTATGTAATTGGCACAGTTAATTGCTTTTGCCCAAAAATTGAGACTAAGTCCTTTAGATTGAAGCATACAATTAGCCATTTCTTTTAAGGTGTGATTCTCCCTTTCAGCTACACCATTTTATTATGGAATATTTCGAACAATATGTTGCAATTGAATTCCATGCTCAGTGCAGAGGTTGATAAATTTGTTGGTAACATATTCTCCTCTAGTATCTAATCTTAACTTGAGAATCTGATGTCTAGATTGTTTCTCAACAAAGGCCTTAAAGGCCAAGAACATGTTAAAAACTTCACTCTTGAGTTTTAGGAAGTATACACAAGTGCGTCTGGAAAAATAATCAATGAAAGGTAAGAAGTACTTGAAACCAGAGAAAGAGACAAGAGGAAGTGGACCACATAGATCACTGTGCACAAGCTGCAAAGGGGCTGAAGCATGCCAAGAGGCACGTTTGTCAAAACTATCCCGATGATGTTTTCCGAGTACACATATGGAACAAACACCATCTTAGCAAGATACCATAGGAAGACCAGTCACCATATTTTCTTTACATAGATTTTGAAGAGAGTGATAGTTTAAGTGACCAAATCGCTCATGCCAAAGTTTGCTCACCTCATCATTATGAGCAACAAAAACGGAGGGAAGACATGATGACCCAAAGTTGTGAACCTTATAACGCAGCTTGGATCCAAAGTAATAGTGATTTCAATGTAAATTTCTTGATATGTGAAAATTCTAGGCGATGAAAAACGATAGATTTTAAAGTGTAAATTGCATGACATTTATTACAAACATTTCATCACTGCACTCGAACACTTGCTGGTTTACTCTTACTTTTAGATTATGGTTGTTAATGTGGTGGTGATTAATCTAACTATGAGATATAAACTCGTTGGTTTGTGTGGGATTTGGTTTTGATCCAATCGCAAATCCAAATTTTATAAATGTATTCACTATTTTTAAACAAAACTTATTTGTTAGTTATGAAATTCAGTATCTCTGCTGCATTGAATGCTTTGGTGCCAAACTTCAATCAGATCAGTTTGGTGAAACATATTTCTTAACATCTACCCTACTCGGTGTAATTTTTTCTAAATGGGAGATATAAATGAGCCATAAGTCAGTTTAACCAATGTACTCTTAAGATAATGATCTGTCTAAATTTTTTTTCCATATATTGGTGTGAAAATTCTATGCTACTATTATACAAGATCTGTCAAAACATCTATGATATCATCAAACTAAGGAAAGTGTTCTCTTCTCTTCTTCCTTAGTGGGCCAGTAAATAAACTGGCCATTTTCATCCTTGAAATCCTCCAAGGCATTCTGGTTTACTATTACTTTTATATTATGGCTTGCTGATGTGGTGGTGATTAATCTAACTATGAGATATAAATGAGTTGGTTTGTGTGGGATTTGGTTTTGATCCAATCCCAAATTCAAAATTTATAAATATATTCACTGTTTTTAAACAAAACTTATTTGTTGGTTATCAAATTCAGTATCTCTACTGCATTGAATTCTTTGATTCCAAACTTCAATCAGATCAGTTTGGTGCTTAAAATCTTCCCTACTCGGTGTAATTTTCTCGCATTCAGAAATTTCACAGTGTGCTGATAATGGAGCCATGTGAGGAATTCAAAGATTCAATCAGGGGCCACATCGATTTAGCGTGGGCTTTATTATCTTCTTCATTATCGACAATTTCCCTGGAGTCCAGCATTGAAAACCCCCATGATAGAGAAAGGAATAAGTAATGCTTTTATAGATCTCAGACACAGAGATTGCTAAATTCATGAATTCTTCGACTGTAGACTGTCATGGGATTTTATGACCAACGCTTGTGCCTATGCCTGCCATATGCTGCAAAAGGTAGTTTTTTTTAGGATTTGGAGAGGTGGCATGTCACAATCAACGTTTATACATTTGGAATTTTTCACCCACAGTAGAGGAGAGCTTTTCTTGTTTAGGAAAGGCGAATGATTCTTTGTTTTTAATTCTTTGTGCGGGAGGAAGTTTAGAAAGGAATTTAAAAAGAAAAAAATGTCGACCGAAATCTTGGTTTATGTTCAATGAGGGATGAGATGTTGGGCACTGTTGCGAGATGATCAATAAATGAAGCTCTGGCCAAATACAGTCCTAGGAATTGACACCACCTACCTCCTCCTCCCAGTCCCCGGATATTGCAGCTCCCTAGAAGAAGATGGAGGCCTAAAAATATCGACAAGCATAAGGAAAATGTCACTCCTGGTTCGAATCTGGGGAGCTTCAGGCGAGATAACTCATGTGCCCCTGAGCCTGAATTCAAGCCTAGAGGCAAGCTTGAGATTTTTTTCAGGAAGGAGCATAAATTATATGCACCCATTTTTTGGATTATTCCATGTCACGTGGCTTGTACTCACCACTGTGAAGTGGTAATAGATCTGACCCTAGGTTTCTAGGTTTTGGGATCCGATGACTCATCCTGAATAAGATTTGTTATGGGGTGTAACCACACTCTCCCTTCCTGCATTCAAAACTCATTCACACACTCCACGCATCTGACAGAGCTCTGCTCCAGTGTTTCAAACTCCAACTCTTTGTTTTGTTCAAGCCATGGTGTGACCACCCAAGTAGAATTCTTTGGTTTTTCTGCAACTCATTATAGTTTGGTTTGTTTTTTTCAAGGATATAGGGTTATAAATATTGATATTAATCCTTGTCTACAAGTGTTGGGAGCTAGGGATCTGGTGATTCCTCATTCTATAGTTGTTGCATTAGGTTATACTAGTAATGACGAGAAATTCCCCTCCACTCATTTAATACTCTTAGAGTTTAGAATTCACTTAGAGATTATCGCAAAGTTAATTTCTGACTAAAATTAAGGTAATATAGTCTTCAGTCCCGAATAATTTTAACAAAATTATTTTAAATCTTTTTCTCAATGGTTTCTGTAATATTAATCTGTTTAAGGTTGTTCGAGTCATCAGTCTTATTTTTCGTGAGCTTGCGGCCACACAAGTAGTTCCTAGGGTTTCAAATAAGTTCTTATTATCTTGGAAATGAATGCATGCTTGCTCATTTATGTTTTACTGACAACTATTTTGCATATGTTACTAGGTTCACTATAGATACTTTCCCTTCCATAGCTTGGGCATCTGGGGCTTCATGATCGGCTTAGGTTTTTTTCATGGTTCTTTATGTAAAAATTTCCTTTTGTTTTATTGCAACACGTTCCAATTAATATATGTCTCTTATGAGGCTTAGACCCATATTTCCTTTGTCATTTTATTTATGTGATTTCTAATAATGGTTGTTCAGTCCAAAACTATTTACTAGGTGTCTTATGACAGTCTAATATAGTTAGGGTTCTGATTTTATTCAATATTAGAGGAAAAATTTGATATATATGGATTTTGTGACTTGAATTTAGTGAATACATTTTTAATAATAGACCTTGCAAATTTTATGTCACTGATAAGCAATTCTATTACCATGAAACATGCATAATATATGATTTTTTTTAATTGTTTCGCCTTTTAATAATTCTAAGTATTGGTTAATGGTTATGATGTTTCGAACCCTTTTATTATGAATACCATATTGTGTTTTGAAATGGTTATTACTATGAAAAATTTATATCGATTACAACTCTTCCTATTATTATAGTTTTTACGAGAAATCCTTCTTTCAATGTTTCAACCTGTTTATTCATGTTATAAGTTGAAAAAAATTGACATTTGCTTGAATGCACTGGCGTAGTGTTGTCAATATATTCTTGTTGTGAATTTCCTATTTCAGGTTTTCTTCGGATTTTCACATTAGTTTTGGTTTTCAACTTGCAGTTTTTATTTTACAGTCTCGACATGCAACCCTGTTTATAATTTATTAATCATTTACTTCCAATTTTCTCTTTAGTACAATAAATTATTATTTTTCCAGTGTGTGAGTGGGACCTTGTCCCTCTAGGACCTCCCATTCACTGTTTGGATCATATTATATTACATATTGAAACATGGAGGCTTTTGTTTTCAAAATGGAACTAACCTTTGTTCATCATTATTGTAACATCACCTGACAACCTCACATGAAACATATGGAGTTATATTTTTCAGAAAATTTACCCATGGGTAACTATTCAAATTACTATTCCAAATTCCTCATTAACTATCACATAAAATATTCATCATTACATGGAATAAGTTACATAACGTTTAACAACCACCGTTATAACATGTTAACATAATATTTTTGATGAAACAATGCATCCATTTCATGATTCTTTTAACCATATTAGGTAACCATATACATGATATTATGAAAATCACATTATACAAAGAATAAACATCATCAAATTGAAACAATAAGAAATCACATCATTGAACGCCCATATACCCTAGAAACCCCATAGGGTGAAAAGCAATAAACGTTTAATTTTATTATTAAATTCTTGTGAGGGTGTTAATCCCTCACCCAATGGCTTATAAGGGATTCCATCCATTAAACATTGTCATATATATTGTTAACAATGGAAAATCGTACAAGTAGAAGACAACATTAATTAATGTCAGGCAGAAGGATTTACATGGCTGAAAGACATTAGAGAATCTGGAAATTATTCAAAAATATCTAAGGCCTGAGGAAAAATCAAATTTGATCAAGTCATAAATTCTTTTTTATGCATAATCCTTCATGAAGAGTGCCTTTTTGCACCTTTTGACTCGAAATGCATGCAATATTGGAAGTGGCGAAAGTCACTTTCTGAGACTAGAAAAAGCACACTCCAGGACAGTGATTTCACACTTGAAGCCACCTAAGGACAATGAATAAATCCTCCTTAGACATCAAGGGAGCACACAATGGAATCATCCCCCTCTCTTGGGTCACCATCCATAATTTACCAAGAGAGGGAAGGAGGATTTGAATTCTACTATATAATACCACCAAGAGATGAAGAACTTGAGAGCACATTTTTATGCTGGCCAGAATTTCCCAAGCAATACCAACAGTGTGTGATCCAGAGCTGAAGATAGAGGGGACTCAATTGTTGGCTATCCAAAAATTTCAGTCCACCATCGTAGAAAGAGGGAGACTTTGCACCGAGGCAAGCTTGGAAGTAAAAACATCCTTGCATCGGAACTTAGAACCCATGTTCTAAGGGACCTTTGGCAAGAGGGTTAAATTTTCATCCTCATTTCCTACCAACACTCAATAAGAGGGGCCGAAGATCCACCATTTGGATTATTGCAGTTGTTTGACTCTATTCAGAGCTTTTGTTTATTTTTTTTAGTTTTAGTTTAAATATGCATGCTATTTCTTTATCTGGTATGTTTATGATTCTATCTTGTTCCACTAACTTGCTTGAATCCACTTCTTTTTTTTCCTGTGACCAATAACTTAAGTAGGTAAACCACACCCCTTAAGTTGGTGTGATTTCGTACATGCATGCACCAAACACACTAACAGAAATATTACAGTAAATATAATTTAAATACAAAATATCTAGCCAAAATATATTAAAATCATCATGATATCATTTACCCACAAATATTCAATATTTATATCTTTGTGGTGTAGTTGTGCCTTTAGTGGAAAATCCTGTAGATCGCACCTATTTGCATGGATCATTAGCTCTTTACCTTCCACCATGTGAAACATAACCTATCCTTTGCATAAGTAACCATCCTTTCCTGCCATTACTATCGTTAGCATGCATTGATATTAGGATCACATAAAGTATGAATCAACCAATTCATAAATATACTAGTGATAACAACATATTAAGGAGCAAACAGAAGCTAGTCGGTGGTTTAGATTATTCCTACTTCAATTTCATTTATGGTCCAGACACCCACAACCTGCTTTATTCCCTCCTTAGATATGAGGTCTCCATCCATGTTCCATTCTCTGTAAATGTGGCAGACAAAGATTTCATTAAAATAGTGTTTCGAATTCAAGACTTCTTCTAATAGTGGAAGCAACATATAATTTTGATATATGAATTCTACATTAAACCATTTGATGATATTCAAAGAATATCCAAATATCTGAGCCGATCTCAAGCCTAGATGGATAAGCCAACATAGAAGAAATTTAAGGGACTGAAGTTCAACGAAGTTTATTTTTCCAGTTCCTAGACCCACTGAGGCTATTAATAACTTTATTGTAGGAAAATGAATTGAGTTCCCTTCTCACATCTGTTTTGGGGGTCTGAAGCACCATCAAAGTAGGCCCACATGATGTCTCCTATGATCTCTTCAACCCTTATGACCCTCTCTTTCTTTTTTGTACTTGGAATGAGAATATTATCATAAATATTTACCCCTTCCACCACTAAATTCTCTGACGAAAGTAAATTGTCCCTAAATATGACCTCTTCCATGTAAGCCAAGTGCCCCATGAGACAATAAATGTTAAGTTTTTCACTGTATCCTCCTTTTCTTTGTTCCACCAATAATTCCATGCCTCGTTAATAGATGACCCACCCCATCTCTGAGTGAGATTTGAGAGCCTCGAGGTTTCTTCTCATAGATTTTTATTGAAAGAAAAATTGAGGAAAAGATGATGAATTGAATCCTTATTTCCCTTACATAGGGGGGCACCTTCCTAGCCCTATCTTACTTTTTTTATGGAGATTATCTCAATTTGGGACTTTATTCTTAAGGATGAACCAGAAAAAGAGCCTAGACTTTGCTGAAATTTTTAGTTTCCAGATAAATTTGTACCACCACTCAGAAGTAACCCACCCTTTCTATGTCATTAGCCAACTATATCCAAACTTTGGGGCATACGATCCAGAAGGGGAGTGAACCCATATTAGTGAGTCTGGGCACTCGTGGAGGTGAACATTAGATCTTTGAAGTTCCTTGATAAATCCTTGCCATTCCTCCTGCTGTTGGTTATCATTTTTTAAATCCTCTCCTGATTTCCATGCTTTTCCCCATACTGTAGACAGGCCTATTTTTTCAACTTGGAAAAGTCATTGGATCCCTTTAGTAGATAGATGGTCAATCAGTTCCCTAGAGAGAGAAAACGCACCATTTCACCCCACTAAGGTGTCCTGACCTATTCTAACCTGTTCTCCATTCCATACATGCCATGTCAGTCCTTGTTCAATAATTTTTATCGATTCCAATGTGGCTTTCCATACAACCGAGGCCTATGGGTGTCTTTTGTCCAGGGATCTAAGCCACTCTCCTGTTGGAGTAGGGTCAATATATTTTCTTTTTACAACCATCATCCATAGATTGTCAAAATGAATTAGCCTCCGTCTTAGTTTTGCTTCCAGGGAGGGAGTGAAAGCTGAAAGATCCTTGATACCCCATCCTCTCCATTCCTTCGGGTGTGCCAATTTCTCCTAGACCACCCAAGGGAGTGTCGCGTCCTCCTTTGAAATTTCCCATAGGAACTTGTTGTAGATCCTCCTTAATTTTGAGAGGATTCCTTTGCAACCCAAGTTAGAGAAGATCATTAAACCGAGATTTCTATAAAAACTGACTCGATCAAAACTAGGCTTCCCACCCTAGACAACCATTTGTAGCTCTAGTGTTTTATCTAGGATTCAATCTTAGCCTCTAGCCAGTGCAAGTCCTAAATCCTGTATGAATTAGGTTTTAAGTAAAACCCTGGATATTTAAAATTGTTAGACAAACTTTTTACTTCCAAAGGGATCTCTTTTGATATTCTTCCTACTTCCACCCTTGAGAAACCTTCTAGAGTTATGGATGATGTTTTGTCATTTATACACAGTAAAGTTTCTTTAAGAAATAGGTCCAAGATATATTTGATTTTCCAGATGCAAAATCTTCTTACATTACTGAATAATAGGATATCATCAAGAAACAACAGGTGAGAAATATTGAGGTTGACTTCCACTTCAATCCCTTTGATGTCTCCTCTCCTCCTTGCATCAAGAATCATTTTACTAAGACCTTGAGTTGCTAGGAAGAAAAGGAGGGAGGAAAATGGTCACCCCTAGCGCTAAGCTAATGTTTGTGATGCAACCCATCACCCAATTTATGAAGTCAAGCCTCAACCCCATGTAGGTTAGGAGAAAATGGAGGTAAAGCTAGCTAATGCGGTCATAATATTTGGAGAGGTTGATTTTTACAATAGCTCGCTTCTTCCCACTCCTTTTGAGGCTATGCACTATTTCCTTTGCCACTCCAACTGATTCATGAATTTTTATTCCATCCAAAAAACAAAACTTCTCTTTTGAAATGTTTCTAGAGAGGATGAGTTTCAAACATACATCAATCACCTTTGCTATGATTTTATAGATGCAATTTCAAAGAGAGATAGGTATAAGGTCCTTAAAGGATTTGGGATCATCCTTCTTGGGGATTGAGGGCAAGAAAGTGGAATTGAAATTTTGGTAGATGGTACCTTTGACCCTTGAATCTTCAAACACCCCTGCCCAATAATCCCCCAAGGTCTCAAAAAAGTGCTGAAAAAAATATACTATCCAACCATCCGGGCCTAGAATTTTGTTCTTCTGCATTGAGTTTACATCAACCTCTTCTTTAGACACTAGTTTCATAATATTTTCATTTTCCTCCTCCTCCACATATTGATGGAAGAACTATGCCACTCAGATCACTTCCACAATGGATGCTTCAGTAGGAGCTTTGAGAAGATTTTTAAAGTGATTAATTCCCAAGAGGGAGAGGACTTCAAAGTATTTTGATGTCCTTCCTTGCTCTGATTTCATGCCCCATATGGTATTTATATTATTCCTACATTTTTCAAAGTTCTGGAAAAGTTTTGAGTTTTTGTCCCCCACTGTCAACCAGATAGATCGACTTTTAAGTCTCCACTATTATTCCTTTTCCATAAGTATTTTCCTTCGATTTGATTACAACAACTTGATTCTATCCCCTTTTCACTTGTTTCATGTCCATCTTCCTACATATTTTCAAGCTGCTCTAACTCCTCTCCTATATGCCGTAGGGTTTCCTCCTCTAAATATTTTTTCTTTTTCTCCCAATCCAGAGAGGCCTTTTTCATTAGCTTTAGTTTTTCCATGAAGAGGTAGCCTTTGTCCCTTCCCAGCTCCTCATCCACCATCCTCCAATTTGATTGAAACAAGATGTTATAGGATTCATCCTTGAGCCATGATGGGTCGCACTTGAAAGGGGATCCCGGTTTCTTATGAGGGCCTTATAGTTCCAAGAGAATAGGAAGATGGTCTGAGTCTCCACCGTCCCCCACCCAGTGCCGGAAAACTAGGGTTCTGCTCACCAAATTCTCTTTTAAAAGAAACTGATCCAATATCTTTGCCACATGTTCAGCCCCAATTATTCTGTACCTCCAAGTAGGGTAGGGCTTGATCAGATTAATGTCAACAAGACTCTTTGCTGCTATATTATTCAGGAAGAAATATTCTAGGGGATCTGCATGAGCTGAGGGTCCCCAATATTTTGATAACCCCAGTGAAAAGTTCATATCTCCACCTATTACCAGATTTAGGTTTGCCATAAAATATTTTGAAAAAATATTATTCCAAAAAGGAGCTCTATCTGTACAAGGACCATAAACATTCATTATCAGTAAAGTCAAGCAGAGATCAAGGGAGTAGACCTCCATCCCTAGGGTATGTTCCAGTCCCCAGGTGTTTAACTCCTTCAATATTCCTTCTCTGACCTTCCTTTTGCATCTAGTGTTTGGAAGGACCAACCGGGGAACAATTTTTTCAAAGCTCCCTTTATCTCTTCTCCAACTCTCAAGTTTTCTTGAAGCATCATATTATCAGGCTCATAGGACTTGAATAAGTCCCTTAAGGATAGTTTTTTAGAGCTACTAGAAAACCCTCTATAGTTTAAAGACATAGTTATCATTTAGAACCATGGGAGGGGGTCCTCTCTGCTCTAAGCACTCCTGAAAGTGAAAGCTGTTTCCCATAGGCTATGTCGATTTTAGCTCTTAGCTTGGATTTGGATAAATTATAATTCCTACCTCATGATTTTTGAGGTCCTGTTGATATGGGTTGAGTGCCTAAAAATCTCACTGCTTCCCAGGGCATTAATTTCTTCTCTCTGGGTCTTAGGTTGTAATGGGGATTCTCAAGGGAAGGGGTCTGATGTAAGGATTCATCAGAGCATGAGGCTACTAGAAGGTTCATATTAATCTCAGGAGTTGAAGTAATGGTACAATATAATGCCTCCGATTAGATCCAGCATGAAGAAACTACATAATTACAGGCCTGGAGGGATCAGGCCTTGAAAAAGAGAAAAGTGAAGATATCAACTAGAATTTAGAGAAAGGATAGGGTCCAAGACTACACCCTCCATCTGAGGCGCTGAGGTTGTATCTCCACCTTCCCCTGAGGATGGCCAATGCAGATCCTCCGTATGAATAGGTTCTAAAAGGTTGATGATGTATGTCTGCATATCTTGAGGTTCCTCTGTGTCTTGCTGAGCCTTATTGCCTTCCATCCCTTCCATTCTATCCACTCCTTCCTCTTTATTTTTCTCCTCTTCCTTACTTCTTCCTGCCACCCCTGAATCCATTTTATTCTTTATTTTTATTCTATACCCTAGAGGGAATTCATTTGTCAGGTTCCCTTACTTGTGACAATGGTGGAACCTAAAGGGCATATACTCATAATCGATCATATAAGTGAAAGATAAATCCTTATATTTCATATGAATTTCTTCTGCCAATCCTTCCATTGGGATTAAAGAGAACATGATCCTAACAACACTTTTGTCCATTGTTTGTTGGAATAACATTTGAACTCCAAAAACTAACCCAAGGTATTCCCAATTAATTTAAGCACTGACTCCATCCAGAAAGGGACCAAAAATCCTGGAAGTTTTACCCATACCAGTGTCTCCTCCACCTTTTTACACTGTGCATCGCATAAGGGGTTTCATTTTTTGAAAATAATTGGGCATTTTAAGAAGTTCCAGTTGTACCTCAGTACCCATTCCAGTGATTCAGTCTTACTGAATTTAACCATAAACCATCCATGAGATATTTTTGACACTTCAAACTACCACTACGGAGCCTCTTTTTAGGTTATTGAAATCCATTCCTTGATATGGAAGAGTGTTTTTTCCCCTTTTCTCTATTGACTAATGTGGTTTCACCTACCTATATTACCTCATCGATTTGAATATCTACGCCTAGCACGAGATTAGGGTTTGTCTCCTTCCTATTAATCAACTTAAATTTCTTTCTCTTACCTCCTGCAATCCTTCTTCGTCCTCCTTCCCTGAGCCTTGGTGTTATTTCTTTTGCATTGGAGCCTCCTATGAAGAGCAGCCCTGACCACCCTTCCACCAAGTTTGGTAGCTCTAACAAAGCTAGTACCTCTCCTTCCTGACCCTTCCTACGCCCTATGCATGTAAAAACCACCGCTTCTTGGCGTGCACTGAGAACCCCCTCCTGTTCCTCTGTTTGACTAAGGAAAAAACCCCCTCCAAAGTGGTCGCTTCTGTTCCTCTCTCTAGTGACCGGGTTTTGCAAGAACCTCTTATCTTCCTCTGTCCAAGTTTCTACTACCTCGACACTCTAACTTGGGGAAAAAACTCATGTGAAATCCTTCCCCTTGACTGTAATGAGCTTTTGTAGGCTATGGAATAGTCCAATTGTACCCCCTAACTTACTTAGACTCCTTTCTCTTCCTCCACCGCTTTCTCCAGCTCCAGATGTGTGAAGGTATGTTGCAGTTATAGGCTTATGTCCACCAACTAGGCTTCATAGCTCATACTAAGTAGAATTTCCTCTAGCAGCCCTAACACTTTTCCTTTCCCCTAAGCCTCCCCTGAACCTCGTGACTTAGATCCTACATGCCCTCCTGGGTGAATATATTTCTCAATATTTTGCTCTGAGATGTCCAAACCCCAGACTGTTAGAATGTCTCCTGACTCAAGATCACGATTAACGGATTCCCATTCTCTAACCATGGTTACTGTAACTATTCACACGTAAAAATCTTCCTCGTAAGCGATAAACCACTGCAAAGTCTGCAGGCACATGCTTGATTCTTTGTAAGGTAGTGAGATTAGGGGAAACAGTAAACTCGAACTCCATTCTTCTGAGGCCTAAACCCTTGTTTCCCCCATCCTCATTCCTAATACATGTCGTGGGTGTTAGCGACATTCCCAAGTGCGCTTTGCACCCTACCACTGATGCCAGATCCCTCAGACCTAAAGCCCACCTGCATCACTAAAAATTATTCTATGTTGACCTACGATTGAATCTAATCGCTATCGCTAGGGTTTCCAACTGGTCGCCATCACAATTTTTCCATCACCTTCCTATTCTAAATAAAATTTATTCCTCAAATATTATTAAGTTTTTTTCAATTAATTTTAATTTTATTTCTTACTTTAATGATGTATTTTTTTCAATTATTTTTTATTTTATTTCTTCACTAGAAATTCTTTCTTTTCATAATTTTCATTCTGTATATATCCTTACTCCCCTAATATTGGAAGAGAGTTTGGCTAAGATGGCCTCTAATCCTTTCATGGTAGAATATTTTAGAAATATCACCATGATATATTTTCCTATTTCGAATCCCTCAAATTTGTGAACCCACCAAATAATCCAACCGATTATGTGTGTTGTACTATGTAGATAGATGCAAACGAAATGTTTGAACTGTCTCCACTGTTTTAAACCATGTGAAAACTTTTGTACTTCGAGCCATCACATTATACTTGTGATAAATTTTGTACTCCGAGCACTCATATTATAGTTGACAACAATGATGAAATTTGAAGGTATGCTCTTAATTTCATTTGGAAGGGCATTATTCATCTAACCCTTAAAGGATGAAAGGTTACTAAAGAAGTTTCACTTCTACTGAAAAATATATATTAAATAAACCCCTCATAAAAAAATTCATAATCAAATAATGTCCTTCTAAATATTTAAAATCTAGAAATTTTAAAGAGTAGCTACATTAAAACACTATAAAATCTCAATATAACTAGTAAATAAGAAAAAAATATTCTAAAATTCCATTAAAAAAAGGTAAACATGTGTTTATTCTATTCATTTGATGACCTTCAAAAGTATTTGGACTTACATAATTGAAAATATAAATCTATTTTCCCAATGGAAATGGTTTTTTAGTTATCCTGTTTAATTTTCAGAAGCCTCTTTTACATACTCATGTGATTGGTGGGATAATGAGAATAGCTTGCCGTAATGAGAATAGCTTGCCGTAATAGTAATTTTTGTTGCAACTTGAAAAATGAAAGAACTGATGATGGGGGTTCAAATGGAATAGGTGGGTGGCCACCAATATCCACCTGGATCATTAAGCCCCCAAAACGGCTCCGAGAGTGGAGGACCCGAAAACCTGCTAAAAATAGTAAGTTGTGCTGAATGTGAAAATCTGCAAGAATTGATGGTGCTGGTCCAAATGGAATAGGTGTGTGGCCACCGATATCCACCTGGATCATTCCTCCCTCCTTAGGAAGCAATGGTCCCCATTGCGTTGAGATCCTCCATGAGATGAGGCAAATTCTGTTGAACTGAGTATTAGATGTATTGAAGATGTCATGGACCTGCGGGTGGACATGTTGGATGCGTTTAGTAAATTTGGTTTCTTTATCAGCCTTAGACAGTACATGTTTGGATTCTGTATGTGTAGTTGCAGGATGTATGGCAACATCAGGCGGTGGTGCGTTGGGAGTCAAATCAATGGAGTGCTTGTCCTGACAGTGTAGAGGAACCTTTATGAGTGAGGAGAAATTGTCATCGTATTCCTCCATAACTTTGTCCATCTGCTGCAGCCGTGCAAGGGAGCCCTGTTTCGAGGTTGTGGCCACAATATTCTTCTTTCCCTGTGAGTGAGTCATAAGGAAAATTAATTTCCTGGTTTGGGAAACAATCTTACTGCGTTGTTTTGTAGTAGTCAAAGAGATGACAGGAGGCGGTACTACCCTTGGTATCCTGTACAAGTTATTTCCCAAAGTAATAATAACAGCACGAGGCCTAGACTCATACACATCATGTCGCCTCCACAAGTATGGTTGGCCCAATAATACATCAGCTACATCAAGAGGAGCAACATCACACAATACCTCATCCGTGAATGGATTGATACTGTATGGAAGGCGGCACTGCTGGAGGATGCGGAGATCTCTCCCTGGGTGGAGCCACCCGATGGTAAATGGCTATGGGTGTGCTATGGTCGGTAGGCCGAGCCGCTTCACGGCCTCTGCTGAAATGAGGTTCTTTTGGCTTCCGCTATCGATGAGAAATTGCAGCAGAGAACCCTTTACCCACATCTGAGACTGGAAGAGGCGCTCCCCCTCCTTTGGATCCTCTGGACCCTCCTTCTGGATCTTCGTGGTGGAAAAAATGGCACTGGGATCCGCATCAATGATCTTCTTCCCTTTGTCATTGCCTTTGTCTGGTTCTAACTCAGGATCAGAAAATGCATCTGATCCGGGTGCCTTTAGTTCGGCCACCAAAGACTGTTTGGCCCGACACTCGTTTGTGCTGTGAGTGGGGTTGTTATGAAAGTCACACCACTTCCCTATGTCCTTCTTTGGATTTTTGGTGTTGTTATGAGTCGCATTGCTTTGGCCTTGCCCCTTTTTCTTCGGTTCGGGGGCACCTTTCAAATTTGCAGATCCAAAGTCTCGCTTCTTCTGCTTAAATTTCTACTCGATCTTGGCGGCATAGCGATATGCCGTGCCAAGCGATGTAATGTCGAGAAACTCCATTTCCTCCTGAATGTGTTTGTGCAGATAGCCGCGGTACTTGAGCACGAAATGTCTCTCTGAATCTTTAATACCCAACTTTGTGCGCAGGGTATGGAACAAATTCGTCAGTTCGTGCACATCTTGATCCTTTTGTTGCCGCAGCGTGGTCCATTGGATGTATTTGTCCTCATACCTCCCCACGGGGTAATATTGTTCCTTGATGCCATCTCAGAACGAATTCCAAGTGGGTGTGGCGGAGAACAGAGAGGGTTCCCCTTCGCCCTCTTGCTCACGATAGGTTTCCCACCAGTCTTTGACATGGGGGGCAGCTTTGAGGAGTGCAAAAATAATATTTTCTCGGTCAGAGAAGTCATGGAAAGAGAAATACGCTTCCAGCAAATTTAACCATCTGTCTACGGCGTCTGCGTCTATTTTTCCTTCAAATATAGGAATGTCAAAGTTTACCTGTACCTTGAAGGGAGTGGCACCTCCAGAGTGGTTGTTGGATGCAGATGCGCCATATGTGGGTAGTCGTTAAAGGATTTGAGCAAAGTTATCCATCATCGCGTTCCTTTGTTTCTCGAGGGCCTCCTCGAGCAGTATTTTGATAGGATCTCCTGCTCCTTCGTCTTTCTTTTCTTCCGCCATGGGAGGTTGTCAGGGTTTGCGAGGCTGATCTTGCAAGGGTTCAACCAGATCGAGCCCTAACTCCTTATACCCTGACCGCGTTGGGGACATGAAAATAAAAACAAAGAAAGAGCAGACCCGCTCTGATACAACTGATCCAGATTTATACAGGAACGCAACAGAATAAACACATAACCATAAATACAGAGATGCAACGGAAATAATGCGTCATTTCATTAATAACAGAAATATGCTTACAGACATAATGGAAATAAAATAGCTAGGGTGCTGGTAGCGAATCTCTGAGAAGAGATGTGATGGCTACAGACCTCTGAACTGTATTACAATGAGGCTCGAAGGCCTATTTATTATTGAGAAACAATGTAGAATCTGAAACGTCAAAAAACCTAACCGTAGGAGATGAGGTGCCAAAACTGTGGGCGCTCGTTTGGGTAAATTGGTGGTTCAACTTCCCGGGGGCGTAACTTTGGCACCCGATCTCCGTTTGATGCGCTCAATAGCTCGTTAGAAAGATGATGATGGGGGTTCAAATGGAATAGGTGGGTGGCCACCAATATCCACCTGGATCATTAAGCCCCCAAAACAGCTCCGAGAGTGGAGGACCCAAAAACCTGCTAAAAATAGTAAGTTGTGCTGAATGTGAAAAGCTGTAAGAATTGATGGTGCTGGTCCAAATGGAATAGGTGGGTGGCCACCGATATCCACCTGGATCAAAAATATTGAACCTCAATGGATGTAAATGTGCCATACCTCTTCTATATGAAAACTCAAGGGTTCCTATTTATTCTCTAACTAAAAAGAGGACATGTTCATTGCATCTACACCAAAAAACTCTTCCAGAACACTGTTTACAAAACATGCTAATAGAAACATCTAAAGTGGTGACAATAGATGTAATATAAACACGATCCTCTTTGAAATTTTGATTTAACTTATTTAATTCAATGAACATGTATGAAAGTAAATGGATGCAAAATTGCACTTGAAATATTGTTGCCAACTCATACATTTTTTTCTCCCCTAACTCCCCAATCCTTTAACAAGGAATACATGTGTTTAACAAGTCTTTCTATGACCTTTCCTCTAGAGAGCTTCCTAATTTGATGAATGTTTAAGACCACTAAATTAGTGATTTTAAATGTATACATTAGATCTCTCAATTTTCCATGCATTTTTGTTGATTTCCCAAGCCATTAATAAAATTTGTTTCCAAATTTGCTAATATATTACAACTCTGGAAAATGAGATGAAGCCTCATTAGTTCTTAATGCTTCCCTATGAGCTATGCAATGGATAACTAATAAATGAGGTTTGAAGGTGTCGTAACTGTGCTATCAATGCACGCAAGAGATGATGATGGAGTCAGATTGGGAATTAAGATGGCTTAGAAATAAATCCAGTTTCTCACGACCATGAAAAATGACATAGGTATCATAAAAAAACCTCCTCTTTCACTTTTTAGGGTGAAATTGAATTGAGGCTAAGGCCTTGGTCTCAAAATATTCCATAAATAAGTTAGCAACTATAGGGCAAAGAGGGGACCCCATCACAACACCACAAGTTTGCTCATAGAACTCACTTTGGAAACTGAAGAAGGTAGAGGTGAGGCAGAGACAAACTAATTTGGTAGTGTCCAAGTCTGAGATCCCATTTATAACACCAATAACTTCTTGGATGGAGATTTTAGTAAATAAAGAAACAATGTCAAAAATTACTAACAACTCTCCAGGCTCCAACCTAATATACTTCCATTCTTATTAAAACAATTAAAAGTATAAATTAATAAATTAAATATACATTAATAATTTATAAAAAAATAATATACAAATTACAAAATTCCTAATTACATTATTGAAAAAATAAATTTATTTTAAAAAAAAATCATTATATAAAATTATAAATAATTTAATGTAGGTACAAAATAGTCAATATAATAAATGGACAAAATAATGGAATTTGTGTCCACATATCAAAGTATAATAATTGGAAGATGAAAAACTTTTTTTAAATGAACACTCAAATTAGATTAGGTCAAAATTAAAATTAAAATTAATAATTAATTGATATCACCAAATTCATTTAAGATATATATATTTTTTAATATAGGGGCTGATTTTTGTCTTACTTTAATGATTTCTACTAATAATTTTCTATTTTGAATTATTTTTACAATTTGTTTCATATATGTTTTTTTCCTTGTAATATTTTCTCAAATTATGATAAAATAAGATTATTACACATAAACTAGTAGTAATAGTAATAATGTAGAACAATAAAATTAATTTCTAACTTAAAAATATGTAAAAATAAAAATATCTGAAGAGAAATTGAAGAAATTGAATCTGAGAAAATGAATAAAGATATGATTACTAGTCATCAAGTATCTAAAAATTAAAATATCTTAAATTAAAAATAATCTGTACTTAAACAGCACCATCCAGGCCTGGAATTTCAAATTATTTTTGTCTGTCAAATGAAAATTTGAAGACTTTTTTGTATTTTTTATGCCTTCATTTTACGTTTAATACAAATGTGTGAGTGTCAACTTTACAAAATTTTCTTTAAACCATTTTGATAGAGATATTGGAAAAAAAAACTATTATATTGAAATGATGGCCCTGCTCTTATTTTAGAAATAGTCATGGGAAATGTAACACCCCTAATTCTATGCTTTTAATTGGCATTTGGAACAAAATCCAAAGGGGAAAGTGGACCCCAATGGAGAATTATTGTGTGAATTTATATTTAAATATTTATTAATGAAAAAATAAATGGAATGTTTATGTGTGCACTATGACTAGATGAGATTGGAGATCATAAGCCTGATCCATGAGGATATGGATAAGGTTAAGACTTTCCCAAAACCTTTCAAAAATCCTTGAAAGGAATAATGCTAAATTAGATTGGGAGAGAAAAATCTAATTTCCCCAATGAAGATGAAAGTAATTGGGAAGAGGTGGAAAAAGCTAAAAAAGCAGATAAAACAGCTTTAAAAGTACCTCAATGAGGGAAGCCTAGGTAAAGCAGGAATAAAGCATCCTGAAAATTCTGGACGCAGAATTTAGAAACAAGCTTCGGGAAAGTATGGCTTAATTAAGTTTCTCTAGAAGACACTGGGGGAGTCTGTCACTAGAAGATCTTAGCTCGGGGGTGAGTTCTGGAGAGAAGAGAACTCAAAGGCTGGGAGGACTGGTGATAGTATCTATATTCATGCATAATTTTGAAAATTATTTTAAGTCTGTATTTAGTATATCAAGGTTATATGAATTGTTATGTTAGAATTTCTTATCCAAATTTTAGATTGACTGTTTGTTCAGTACCTCATGTAGTTACAAACTAGATCTAATAGTTGAAATTTAAGTATGTTTAATAGTAGGGAGAAAATTAAGTAGGGACCATCACCCAGAATGTCAAAACTAAAGATGGTTTGGATCTGGGGATAGGTACCCTGCAACAATAAAGTTTAGAGATGATAGATCATCTGAAGGTCTAATATAATAACAAATTTAAATTTGTAGCACGCTGTCTTTTAAATGAAAAATTAGTTGTTGTGTTGTATAAACAAATTTTTTTAACAAAATTGTAAATAGGAAAAGCATGTAGAAAACAACTAAACTTGTTATAGAAGTATTGATTACAGTATAATAGCCATACTACAGTGACAAGAATTGTAGAGTTAAGAACTTAAAATGTTTTATTAAATGGAAGTTTAGATATATGAAATCAGAAAGATACTGAACCATCATCATTTTAGAATTGTTACATCAAATAGAAATATGTATCCATATCAATCCTTTGCCATAAATAAATCCGATTATGATGAAGGGCTGCATAAATGATTTCATATTGTTCCACAAAAAGCTAGAACTCAAGAGACTTATATGGCAACCGGTACTTAGCAAATAAACTTCATAGTCAACTAGAATTTATTATGAAATAGTCATAAAACGAAAGATGTAAGTTATATTTAGCTGCTGAAAGAAAATCTATCATGCATTACATGATTAAGATATTTGCTAGAAATCTATTATAATCGTAAAAGTAAATGAAGAAGGTAGAGCTGCGAGGAAAACCAATATATTAAATATTCTAGAATAAAGTGGGTCTATTTTCAACAAAATAATTATACAGTAGCTTTAATTTCAAATGACAATACGAAATTTGGAATAGTCAACTTCTGGATAAAGCTGAGCATAAAAATTTAATGCATAGGATAGAAAATTTAAATCATTTAGTTCGAAGAGTCCTCAATAAGGTTAAATTAGTAAAATGATGGGTCGATTGCTTGGCTATCGAAACATATGGTCGAGAATACTGCTATACCGACCTATGAGGCATACAGAAAACACTTAGTATGTCCATTCGATTAGCTGGAAATAGCCAACGATGCATAGTTAATCCAGTGAGAATAACGATGGTAGAGTTCAACAATACCGGAAATGAATAGATTGTTATTTTCATTTGAATAAATATTGTAAAAAAAAAGAAATTACAGAGCTTACAAATCATATTACTCTAATACGAGATTCAATAGTGAATGGTCATTTAAAAGAAAACCTAAAATCTGGGTTAAATCGTGTCTTCTATGGAGAGGGTTGCGTGAAAGGAAGGGGACCTTAGACACAGACCCAACAAAGATATTGGGCTGGCATTTACATACCTCAACGCGAAAGCGCATAGTGCAGAGATATGAAAAAAATATATACTATACATTAATGTGAGGGTAAATAACTGAGAGCTGGTGTCTATAAAACCCAAAACGTAACGAGAAGTGGCCTGTCAATAATACTTGGAAATCTATAAAAAAAAAAAGAAAAGCATTCCTGTATACTTATAGGAGCTATTTTTGAATTAAATTGAGAGAAGAATGTAACTAAATGAAGAGTTTTCTTAAATCAATCTTCACACGCAGATAATACACATTTTCGTTATCTAGACAAAGCACTGAGAAATTTTATTAAACATTTTATTAAAGGGACAGAATCGTGAGATACTTGGAGTCGTGGACTTAGAGACGTCATTGGAGAAACTGTAAAGCTTTCCCGACGGAAAGGAGGAATATTTGCAGAGAGTAAAATCACCAACATCTCGAAGTTGAACGAGAGAAATGAAGCTTTGCAATGGAGAGTCCGGGATTAAATATCTACGAAAACCTAAATCATTTAGCATCTCCACCATACACGTGGCAATAGATGCCCAACCTTTAAAAGTTCCTCAATTGTTGAGGACGTTTCGATGGGGTTGGTGAAACGTTATAGAAAATCTGGCGGAAAATCACCTTGGCACCCAAGAAAAATTAAACCACAATTAAAAATTAAATACAATGTACAAAAAAAAAAAAAAATACCCACCAGCTTTGACATTTAATTCGAAGATGTAACTGTGGCGGAAAGATTGTAGCTTTCATTAATTACCTCATTAAAAACCCTAAGCCATCGCCACCTTACAAGTGTCAAACATCTGAGAATTTCAACTGGATCGATGAGTCATGGGTGAGATATTTGAAGACTATAGATTTCTTGAATGGTGTTGGGCCGCCAAAGTAGTATTTTTGGTAGTTGGCTTCATTTAAAATTTATATGCTATGAAGCACTAGAGATTTCGTAAACTTTCTTTAGCCGTTCGATTTATATTCTGGTAGCTAGTTCCATTAAAATCTATCAATTTCGGCGCATACGATTATAACTCACATTAAATTTCGTTGTGCCCAAAAGAAACCACTTATCGACGCAGATCATATGTGGATCTTCTCGGTAAGAGGTGTGAAACAAATCGGAGACTTAATTAAATTGTTACAAATTAAAATGAGGCTTGAGGTAATACCCTTTAAAAACGTGTTAACATATCGAATTGATGAAGAGGAAAGACATTAATAAAATGGAAGAGATCAAAAAGGTTTTAATATATATATATATATATATATATATATATATATATATATATATATATATATATATATATATATATATATATATATATATATATATGACCCATATAATAGTTCGAGCTTTATAAACCCATATGGAAAATATTTCAATTCGATAAAGTAGAAGGGAAGTATTTAGGGTATACTAAGGGAGAGTAATAATGAGTAAAGAGGAATGGGTTATTAATCCTACCATTAATATATAGTATATATTGGGATATGGATATAATAATGTCAATTTGTATAATTTCATACAAGACATTCACCCTATACTTAAATTTTATAATTGAAGATGAGGAGAGTCCTTATTTAAATTAGAATAATTATATATATATATATATATATATATCTTGAGGATGAAAGGTATAGTATAATTGTTTGGTAAAGAGGAAAGCTCCACACACACACACACACACACACACACACATATATAGATGGTTATAAATTATGAGATAAATATAGAAAAAAAAAAGGTAAGGAATTAGTTAAAAAATCAAAGTCATGAATCTTATCTATTACAGTTGCAAGATCCAAATAATTTCCTATAAGTTTATAATCATATGGAAATGTTACATTAAAGGTACTTAATTCAGCTAAAAAGATTTAGAGAACCAATATTATATTGAGGTATATATAAATGAACCAATTATATTATAAAAGAATAATAATATAGCGGGAATTAAGGGATACAAGAAGATCTTGAGGATGTATAAAGAAATATAGACAGTATATTACTATTATAAAAAAAAAAATATTTGTGGATGAGAGGCGTTACAAATGGTATCAGAGCCCTAGTTTGAAAACTGGGCTGTTTATGTGCTCATTGCTATGACTAAAATTTTATATGTATATTACTGAGGTTGTATTGTTGTACAGTGAAAAGGTATTCAAATTAAAAACTGCAAAACCATGACTGAAGAGGATGAGATTTAGCTAAAGCACTGGGAAAATCATGTGCTCAGACAGAAATATATTCTGTTCAATTTTTTTTTTAGCTAATATTAAATTTCTGAATAGTTAAATAGTATTGAAGGGTACAGTTGTGAAACCTAACTGAAGGGGACGAGCTGTATATAGATCTGGGTGGTGGAGGAAACACGATAGATTCAAATGTTCCATTTATGGCTAGGTTGCATAGAATGCAACAAGAAATGACATAGCTTAAAAGCCACAATGAAAGGCTATCTGTAGCTAGTAAGGAACAAAACAGATTTATAAAATAGTTGATTTCATGGAACATCCCTAGTACAGTCTAGGAAAAGAATTTAATTATATTATTCTTTATTGCATAAGTGGAGTGTAATTAATTTAATAGTAACAACCCTGTTGGGAGAAATTCCCAAAATTTTGAGTTATAATGATTACAATAGAAATTGTGATTATAGGTAGGGGAAAACCCTATGAGACATGCTAATAGTTCAAATAAATATAAAAAAGTTATAACCATTGGATATTGAATATATCTTTGGCGATGCAGTACCAACATGTGCATGTATAGACATATATAAATTAGAGATCATATATCGATAAGAATATCGTAGAAGATTCTGAGAGAGAGGATGCCTCTAGACAAGAGTCTAGGAGGAAGAAGGAAGTTCAGAGGAATTCCAGGAAAAAAAAATAAAAAATAAAAAAATAAAATAAAATAAAATAATTTTTTTACCTTCCTCCTATGATGGAAAATGAAGAATTATACTGCAGTTGGTATAAAATGAGATACATATTAAAATATAGAGTGGAATTCAAAGTTAAACACTATTCCAAATTGGATAGTCTGGGTATAATAATCCATGATTAAATAGCTATATAAGATTTAATCATTGTAATAGGAGAAGGACTGGGTAAGGTGGTAAGAATTACCCGAACCATTAATTCCATTAATGGAAAAACATGGGGTATGTTTAAAACCACCAGATCCATATAAATTAAAGGGAAATAATCTAGTCTTAGAGGACAGTTATAATTGAAATTTGAATATGTTATTATCAGTATATAAGCGTAATGAAGTAATTAAGGTGGTAGGTGAAAAAATTATATAAGAGTGCGACATATCATTGAGAAATTATAATAATTTTGGTTATATCATAGTAAATGGATATTTCTGAAGTATTAGTGTTCTATAATTCTGTAACAGCTAAAGTAGAATTGAACAAAACTGACATTGTTAGTGATATGCACATAGAAAAACTGTGTCACTAATGCATATGTGGTGGTTTTCAAGTGTCAGAACTGCCTAGATAAGATGATTTCAGACGACATTTTTCTCAAAAATTTAGGTGAGCGAAGAAAAAAAAAATATACCATTTCACTGTGAAATGGATTCAACCCTACCTGCATGAAAACAACAGGAAGACAGAGCTGAAACATAAACTTATACATAATTGCATACTTTAGACATGACATTAGAAGGTGTATGAATTTTGTGGTAGAATAAAAGAAATTTTCATATATGCAATATGAAAATAATGTTGTCCTGACTAATGAACTAGAAAGTTGTACATTGTTACTCTGTATGGAAGGGACATGTGGACTGAGATTCGTAATCTCGAAAAAACTAGGATCAAAATTCAAAGAAGAGAAGCAGATCTCTCATTCCTCAAGCACTGTCGTGATACATTTATTAAAGAGCTTGTCGGCCTTTTTTCCTTTTTTCTTTTTCTTTTTCTTTTTCTTTTCCACCATTATTTATTAACCTTGATCTTCTCTCTTCTTAGAAGATTGTCCTGATGATGAGTCTAGATCCAGACTCGAAATGTAGACTGAAAAATGACTACTATGGATATTCCGAGTCCTACATCTGAAAAAATACACCATACAAACCTCCAATCTAGCATTGTTACCCTGTACGGAAGGGACATATGGATTGAGATTCGTAATTTCGAAAAAACTAGGATCAAAATTCAAAGAAGAGAAGCATATCTCTCATTCCTCAAGCACTGTCATGATACATTTATTAAAGAGTTGGTCGGCCTTTTTTCCTTTTTTCTTTTCCACCCTTATTTATTAACCTTGATCTTCTCTCTTCTTAGCAGATTGTCCTGATGATGAGTCTAGATCTAGACTCGCAATGTAGACTGAAAAATGACTACTGTGGATATTCTGAGTCCTACATATGAAAAACTACAACACAGAAACCTCCAATATAGCTGTACATTATTGCACATTTTAGACATATTGTCAGTAGGAATGTGAATTTCATAAAAGAAGTTAGAGAAAATTTAAAATAATTTTCCAGATAGGTGATATAAAAGACACGAGTCTATGAACCTAGATAGGGTTTGACAAAAGATATGAGAAATTCGGCATGCCAAAATTAGGTACAGAATTCGCATAGCAAGTTTTCGAATCATTCAACAGGATACCAAGTATAAAGAAAAATTGTATAGAGCTCAATAATTTCCATTATCTGTTTCGATGAAGGAGAAAATAAGAATAAATTGGGTAAGATAATAGAAAATAGCTACCAACTTGTTGAAAGAAAACATTTCATGGAAGTGTAGCGATGAAACTGCAAAAGTCAACTAGAAAAGCGTTACCAAATTTTATTAGGTGGGATAAAGATAACAAACTAAAATATATACTGGTAAGAAAAATTCCAGACTCCAAGGATATTAAGATGATATTTCTGGATGAAATTATAGATTAAATTCAAAATAAGGAAGTTAGTTATAAAGTGAAGATTAAACCACGTGTTATATTAAAAATTGGTAGGAGTTAAAATAGAATACACAAGAAGTACTACTAATTTGAAACCTATGTAAGATCAAGTAGATCCCTGCTAGGACATGTTGGTTCAAAGGGGAGATAGAACCTCAAATAAAACCATAGATTGCTGAAAAAAACAAAAATTTGAACTAAAATTCTACAGGACAAATGGGTCCTGTTTTAACAGTCAATTAAATCATGATATAAGAAAAACGAGGAATTGGTATATCAAATTGTACAAGCCTAGAGGAATAGTAGTAAAGCTCAAGAAGAATGAAATTAGTTGCAGTATGGATATATCCCTTGAGTTGGTAGTAAAGGTTCTGTTGAAATGTATGCTTGAGGAAAATGAGAAAGGGTTGATTCAGGAACAAAAGAATGGAAGTAAAAATTACGCAAAAATAAATAAAATGATAAGAAAACTGGGTGTTTGAAATTCCTTAATAAGTTGAAAGGAACAGAAAAAAAAAATGTTGGGATGTCTGTAAAGGAGGAATATCCCTAAGTTTTGAATAATTATTAAGTAATAAAGTATTAAATTACCTTTTCAAATTTCTAAAGGAATATCTCAAGTGATTATATATATTCAACAGTGGAGCATAGACATCAAAAAACATATTCCTTTAGTGAAGTAAATATGTGATGACTACTTATTAAGTGTACAAATTTCCAAAAGGTTGATAAATATCTCAAGTGAGAAGAACTTATAAGTATAAAAAATTGAGGGTACATAAATCATGTGACCCTAACACAACATATTTGGTAAGAATCTTTTTTTTTTAAATTTAGGCATACAGATGACTCGAGTTAAGTTCAATAATTAGAATAGTACATAGTTGTACTTATTTGAACAAAAAATATGCAAATTATCAAAATATTATAGTTGCAAAAATACAGGGTACATTACTAGTGTTACCTCAGTATAGCACATATGATGGGAAAAAATTTCCATAATATGTCCTTAGTTCGGACATACAGATAACTCCAATCGAGTTTGATAATTAAAACAAGACATGTTTGCACGTTTGGGAAGAAAGACTAATGGAAAATCCTATATGGAAGGATTGTTAAGAGACAATGAAATCTATATCCTATATAAAAATAGGAAAATGGAAAATGGATCAATTAGTGTAACGCTGAAACTACAGACTGAGATGCAAGTCGAAGATCTATGGTACTAACTGATATACTTGATAGGAAAAGAATTCAAGTGTAAAGTAAAAAAGAAATTGAATTTTAGACCTTGGTTTTTTTTTTTTTTTGTGAGTTAGAGGAATCGGCAACGACTGAAAGTTTTTACACGGGAGACCCATGGTCAAACCCGGTTACCACTATAACCTCTCAGGGCCACCCAGCCTGCAAGGACGGTACCCATTTTAGATGAGGTTTGAACTCGTGACCTGGACAACGGCACGAATGACTTAACAGTCATCCGCTGGCCACTAGACCATGCCCCAGCGGGCTTTTAGACCTTGTTATTGAGCCTGGTTATTACAAATTAAATTGATTGTTTGAGAAAAAAATTCAAACAACAAGAAGGTACTTTAAGTACATAAATGTACTTAGAAAAGGGTAAAGCAGAACATCTACATATGATAAAGCTGGTTTTCTAAATTCATGAAATAATAATGAAAAGTTATATATTTTGTTTAGCCAAGTGTGTAACAGGAATTGTATACTCCGGAAAAAGGAGTCAAAGGTGAAAATAAGTGTAGAGAATTCACCAAGAAAATCAAGAAAGCTGAGCTACACCAGGTTTACGTGAGGAGGAAATCTCACCAAAAGACAAGGAATGATAAGTAGTTGTGCTAAAAGTGCCTTAAACTACTATGAAACTGAACGGTTTGGCTAACAGTTGAACTTATTGAAATTATTAAAGTTCAGAATGTTGTTGAGTTTATCAAAATATGTATATGATATTACTTATATGAATTGGTATGAATTTTGAACAGAAAGGATGATGGAAAAAAACTCTTCCAGATACACTTCTTGCAATGAAGTATGAAGAAAATCAAACTCTAGAGGGTATCAGTAAGTCAAGGAATGAATGATACTCTACAGAAAACTGATGGAAGACAAGAGAAAAAAAGAAGGAGGAATCTTCATCTTGAGTTGAGAAATCAACCTCAAAGTGTAACACTAAGGACGGTGTTCAGTGTTGGGGGGGGCGAATATGTAACACCCCTAGTTCTATGCTTTTAATTGGCATTTGGAACAAAATCCAAAAGGGAAAGTGGACCCCAATGGAGAATTATTGTGTGGATTTTTATTTAAATATTTATTAATGAAAAAATAAATAGAATACTTATGTGTGCACTATGACCAGATGAGATTGGAGATCATAATCCTGATCCATGAGGATATGGATAAGGTTAAGACTTTCCCAAAACCTTTCAAAACGCCTTGAAAGGAATAATGCTAAGTTAGATTAGGAGAGAAAAATCTAATTTCCCTAATGAAGAGGAAAGTAATTGGGAAGAGGTGGAAAAAGCTGAAAAAGCGGATAAAGCAGATTTAAAAGTACTTCAATGAGGGAAGCCTAGGCAAAGCAGGAATAAAGCATCCTGAAAATTCTGGACGCATAATTTAGAAATAGGCTTGGTGAAAGTATGGCTTGAGTAAGCTGCTCCAGAACAGACTGGGGGAGTTTGTCACTAGAAGATCTCAGCTCAGGGGTGAGTTCTGGAGAGAAGAGAACTCAAAGGTTGGGATGACTGGTCATAGTATCGGTATGCATGCATAATTTTAAAAATTATTTTAAGTCTGTATTAAGTATATCAAGGTTATATGAATTGTTATGTTAGAATTTCTTATCCAAATTTTAGATTGATTGTTTGTTCAGTACCTCATGTAGTACAAACTAGATCTAATAGATGAAATTTCAGTATGTTTAATAGTAGGGAGAAAATTAAGTAGGGACCATCACCTAGAATGTCGAAACCAAAGATGGCTTGGATCTGGGGATAGGTACCCTGTAACAATAAATTTTAGATATGATAGATGATCTGAAGGTATAATATAATAACAAATTTAAATTTGTAGCTTGCTATCTTTTAAATGAAAATTTAGTCGATGTGTTGTATAAATAGAAAATTTTAACAAAACTGTAAACAGAAACAACATGTAGAAAACAACTAAACCTGTTATAGAAGTATTGATTACAGTATAATAGCCGTACTACAGTGACAAGAATTGTAGAGTTAAGAACTTAAACCATTCTATTAAATGGAAGTTTATATATATGAAATCATAAAGATACTGAACCATCATCATTTTACAATTATTACATCAAATAGAAATGTGTATCCATATCAAATCCTTTGCCATAAATAAATATGATTATGATGAAGGGCTGCATAAATTATTTCATATTGTTCTACAAAAAGCTAGAACTCAAGAGACCTATATGGAAACCGGTACTTAGTAAATAAACTTCATAGTCAACTAGAATTTATTATAAAATAGTCATAAAACAAAAGATGTAAGGTATATTTAGATGCTGAAAGAAACTCTATCATGCATTACATGATTAAGATATCTGTTAGAAATCTATTATAACCGTAAAAGTAAATGAAGAAGGTAGAGCTGTGAGGAAAACAAATATATTAAATATTCAAGAATAAAGTGGGTCTATTTTCAACAAAATAATTATACAGTAGCATTAATTTCAAATGACAATACGAAATTTGGAATAGTCAACTTCTGGATAAAGCTGAGCATAAAATTTAATGCATAGGATAGAAAATTTAAATCGTTCAGTTCGAATAGTCCTTAATAAGGTTAAATTAGTAAAATGATGGGTCGACTGCTTGGCTATCGAAACATATGGTTAAGAAGACTGGTATACCGACGTGTGAGGCATACATAAAACGCTTAGTATGTCCATTCGGTTAACTAGAAATAGCTAATGATGCATAGTTAAGCTAATGAGAATAATGATGGTAGAGTTCAACAATACCTAAAATGAATAGAGTGTTATTTTCATTTGAATAAATATTGTAAAAAAATAAAATTACAGAGCTTACAAATCGTAATACTCTAATACGAGATTCAAGAGTGAATGGTCATTTAAAAGAAAACCTAAAAGCTGGGTTAAACCGTGTCTTCTATGGAGAGGGTTGCGTGAAAGGAAGGGGACCTTAGACACAGACCCAATAAAGATATTGGGCTGGCGTTTAGAGACCTCAACACGAAAGCATATAGTGCAGAGATATGAAAAAAAAATATACCATACATTAATGTGAGGGTAGATAACCGAGAGCTCGTGTCTATAAAACCCAAAATGCAATGAGAAGTGGCCAACCAATAATACTTGGAAATAAATAAAACAAAAAGAAAAACATTCCTGTATACTTATAGGAGCTATTTCTGAATTAAATTGAGAGAAGAACGTAAAAAAATGAAGAGCCTTCTTAAATCAATCTTCACACGCAGATAACACACATTTTCGTTATCTTGACAAAACACTGAGAAATTTTATTAAACAGTTTATTTAAGGGACAGAATCGTGAGATACTTGGAGCTGTGGACTTGGAGACGTCATTGGAGAAACTGTAAAGCTTTCCCGATGGAAAGGAGGAATATTTGCAGAGAGTAAAATCACCAACATCTCGAAGTTGAATGAGAGAAATGAAGCTTTGGAATGGAGAGTCCGGGATTAAATATCTACGAAAAAACCTAAATCGTTTAGCATCTCCACCATACACGTGGCAATAGATGCCCAACCTTTAAAAGTTCCTCAATTGTTGAGGATGGTTCGATGGGGTTGGTGAAACGTTATAGCAAATCCGGCGGAAAATCACCTCGGCACCCAAGAAAAATTAAGCCAGAATTAAATCTGATGTACAAAAAAAAAACCCCCACCAGCTTTGACATTTAATTCGAAGATGTAACTGTGGCGGAAAGATTGTAGCTTTCATTAATTACCTCATTAAAAGCCCTAAGCCATCGCCACCTTACAAGTGTCAAACATCTAAGCATTTCAACTGGATCGATGATTCATGGGTGAGAGATTCGAAAACTATAGATTTCGTGAATGGTATTGGGCTGGCAAAGTAGTATTTTTTGTAGCTGACTTCATTTAAAATTTGTCCGCTATTTAGTTAGCCGTCCGATTTATATTCTGGTAGCTGGTTCCATTGAAGTCTATCAATTCCGGCACATACGATTATAACTCACATTAAATTTCGTTGTGCATAAAAGCAACCACTTATCGACGCAGATCATATGTGAATGTTCTCGATAAGCGGTGTGAAACAAATCAGAGACTTAATTAAATTGTTACAAATTAAATTGAGGCTTGAAGTAATACCTTTAAAAACGTGTTAACATATCGAATTGATGAAGAGGAAAGATATTAATAAAATGGATGAGATCAAAAAAGTTAAAATAAAAATAAAAAAATAAAAATATATATGACCCATATGGAAAATATTTCAATTCGATAAAGTAGAAGGGAAGTATTTAGGGTATATTAAGGGAGAGTAATAACATGAGTAAAGAGGAATGGTTTATTAATCCTACCATTAATATATAGTATATATTGGGATATGGACATAATAATGTCAATTTGTATAATTGCATACCAGACATTCACCCTATACTTAAATTTTATAATTGAAGATGCGGAGAATCCTTATTTAAATTATAATATATATATATATATATATATATATATATATATATATATATATATATATTTTGAGGATGAAAGGTATAGTATAATTGTTTGGTAAAGAGGCAAGATCCACATATATATATGGATGGTTATAAATTACGGGATAAATATAAAAAAAGGGTAAGGAATTAGTTAAAAAGTCAAAGTCATGAATCTTACCTATTACAATTGCAAGATTCAAATAATTTCTTATAAGGTTATAATTATATGGAAAGGTTACATTAAAGGTACTTAATTCAGCTAAAAAGATTCAGAGAACCAATATTATATTGAGGTAGATATAAATGAACCAATTATACTATAAAAGAACAATAATATAGTGGGAATTAAGGGATACAGGAAGATAGGAATATAGACAGTATATTATTATTATAAAAATAAAAAATTGTGAATGAGAGGCGTTACAGAAAGGAGTGAGTTTGGATATATATGGGATTCTTCCTTGGTTATTCACTCGATGAAACGAAAAATACAAATTTACTATATTCACCTAAAAGATTTAGTAAATTAGTTAAAAGAGACATCAATATCATTGCTCAGGTAACCGTGAAACAATACGTTGGTTCAACAAACAAAGTCAGCAGGTTGAAGCTGGATGAACTGTTTTGGAAGATTCTATATATGGAACTTTGATATAGTTAAGATATTTTATCTTTTGATTTGATGTCTAGTTTTGATGAGTCATTTTCACTATTTTTTATTTTCTATAAAATGTAATCCTTATCTCTCTAGTCATTTTTACTGTTTTTTATTTTTTAATTATAATAATTAATATTTATCTCTCTGCCATGAGATTTATATTATGATTTATATCATGAGAGGAAAGTTTTTGTGATATTTTTTTTATTCACATGTAGATACTGGAAAATGTTACTCTTTTTACTTTCAGCTACCTTTTTACTTGTGTTTAAAACACATTAGGAATGTGACTTGTATTGTAAATTTTATTTTTTTAATAGAAATTATAATTTTTTATGAAAAGATTTAAAAACAAACTATAAGCATGTAATAAAACTTCTGCATTCACTGTTTTCTGGAAACTTAGGCAACAACTTGGTTTTCACTTGGCAAATTTATCACCATGCTTTTTTTATACTCATTAGGTTATATAGTAGTATTTGATATGCATTTCTTAGTATTTGATATGTATTTCTGTATTATTTGTAAATGTATCATAATATTTAAAATTATTCATTATATTATTGGAAACAATGTTGTTTATTATGAACTGTGGAAGCAGAAAGAAGAAAAAAAGATTGTAGGAAATTTTCAGTATATATGCATACCTAACCAAAATAAATTCTATAATAACAGATAAAGTGAGTTAGTAAAAATTATGTAGACAGAACCATTAACATTATTGACGAATACTATAAACTAATTCCACTTTGTTTTTCTTCAAAAGTATGTTGCAAAATGAAATGCTAACGATAAATAAAACCCTTAATACAACATGGCAGTGGATAGTTTGAATACTGAAAAGGTTCTCGAAGAAATAATTATACTTTGGCATAATGAGTGATTTGTACAGGGATTCGGCACTTTGGATCTAATAAGGCCAGCAAGACGACCAAAATCCAAGAAGATAAGTGAAGTGGAGTTGTAAAATGCCCAACAGGGTCAAGCAACTACTTTGTATGGAAAATGAGATGTCGAAACCCTTCGGCAGTTATCACCGGCTAGGTTGCTCTACATTAATCGATTTAATTCAATGTAGTTATATTTTAAAGATTGTGGGTTGGAATGTGGTTAAAGAACAAATTAGTGGCACTTGCAGTGAATGTGCTAATGGATGAGGACATGAGTTCAAATCTTGATGATTTTGATGAAATGAATACGCTTTATTATAGTTTTGAAAAAATTAAAAGAACCTGAGTTCAATTTTTGATGATTTTGATGAAATAAATACCCTTAGTTGTCATAGTTTTGAAAAAAAGTAAACTGATTGTAAAGCCGAAGAAATTGTATAGAGTTTCAAGGATGAAGAATAACCTAACCCAAAAAAATTAAATAAACTGATTTCACAAACAGAACTAAAACCATTTCACCAGAACGCTATTCCTTCAAACAAAATCTTCTTGTTCATAAGCCTATAAACGTAGACTGAAAAACAACAGGCAATGAAAACAAAATTTCAAATTCTGAGAGACAAACTAAAAACTATGGTAGTCGTCAAATTTAATACTTAATAGGCTTCCAAGAGAATGACATAATAGGATAAAAGCACAAAACAAAATTCAGGCGTGCGCGCATAGCCCAACGATTTAAAGTTTTAAAAAATGAAAAGAGAACAATCCATGAGTTGTTAGAGAGAAATGAAAATAGGTAACCTTTGATCGAACGCATTCTTGTTTCCCCTGAAGAAATCCTCTGTTCAACCCTGATGTTCAACCCTAACGTTATTATGGAGTAAATGCTTTGCAGGGGGCACCTTAGTCGCAGCCAACTGTTGCTTCTGTTTAAATGGATTTTCTGCAAAGCATTTACAAAATTCGGAATGATATTCTTAGTTACAGCAGCAAAGAGAAAAATAAGTAGGAATAAGAAACCAGGAGATCGCGCTTCTAATAAGTGAATGCAGATGATGAAGCTACCGCCATGATCACTATTATGATAGGTGGAAATAGTAAGGCTTTGTTAGTATGGCCGAATTTGAATAAAGCTCATGTGATAGTATGGCGGGATTTGTTTGGATGAGCAGGACGGTTTGAATTTCGTCCCACTCTCTCAATAAAGTCAAGAAAATATCAAATGCTGGCTTATAATCAAGGGATTGTTGATGCAGTCGTCAAGCGATTAATTGAAATGCAGAGAAAGGTTGTCAGTTGAGACTGGGTGATCACTTGTACCAACAATTGTTTGAACGTCTCAGGGCTTGTTATAAATTAAATGATTGGTAAATGAAAATATTACATTATTAAAAAAAAAACATAATGATTAATTAAATTATAATTGATTTTTATTTATTTTTATTATTAATAATATTAATTACAACAAAGTTAATTATGTTATGTGTTTTTGGAATAAGATTTTCAAAATTTTAGTTTAATTATCAATAATTATTAAATAAATGATAAGGATTTAACCTCCACAGAATATTCTAGTTCTAATAGAATTATTTATTTTGGAGTAAAACTTTTACAATTCTAATTTAATTATAAAAAATTTATTAATGGATGATAAAGATTTAAGCTCTATCAAATAGTTTATAATATCTTTAATAGTAGTTACAAATCAAAGATTGAGATTTATCTCAAAAGTAGTTATGCCTTTTTCTTTTTTAATTAAATTGATTAATTAAAAATATATGTCATATGAAAATGATTTATGGCTTTTTGAGCCCGTGGCATTACTAAGCCATTGTATTGTTCCATAGTTTTGTAGCAAAGCCTATTTATAGGTTAAGAATATCCATATTTTTGACATAAATCTCAATCTTTAATTTGTGACATCAAATATTCTATAATATTACATGAGGTTAAATCCCTACCATCCACCAAACAACTATTCATAATTAAATTAAAATTTTAAACATCATATTCCAAAATAAATGTATCTTTTCACATAAATATATATACTAGCACAACGACCTTAATAAATGTGGTTGATATACCCAGTACCCATCAACTTATTTGAATGTATTTAAATTCAAATTTATTTAAAAACACTTTCAACCAGATCAATATTCTCAAGGTAAGATCAAAGTCAAGATAAATAAACTTTCAACAAGGTCATATTATGGGATAAAACATTTTAAAGTATTCATAATAGTTATACATTATTATAAATATTAATCTATTAATATTACATACATATTACACCCATAGTTCATGGATTTTTTTTCCATTCCAACTTCGAGATATTAAAACGAAAACATCTGATTTGTACGTGCTAGGACTGTCAGGCTTTCTGTTCAATCTATTGAATCAGTATTTGAAACACTGCAAACTAAAACAAAATCAATTCGAAAAGAAAATTCGTTACCAACTTCGATGTCACACCTCCTCATCCAATTTTTTTTTTTTCTACGAATTAAATATATATAATTCTATAACTCTATAACCCCAATCCGGCCTATTTTACACAGGTCTTGAATTGATGTTGTTTTAATATTTTCATCAATAATATCTTCCTACCCTCTTTTTATTTTTTTTCTACTCCTTTATAACCGAGTAATGCCTTTACTCATATGATAAAGGTCTATCTCAATATATTTAAATAAATCTCCTCTTCTTATTTATCTTCACCCCATAGTCCTATGGGTTAATATGTTTTTTTTTTCGATAATTCTTCAAAGTTAATGTGGTACATGTTAAAACTACAATCTTCATTGGCTCTTTCGCAACCCTAGATGGGTATATATATATATATAACTTAACCATACGTGTATCATTTTTTTTTTGTTTTTTTTTTTCAAAGTGCAAGGGCCTTTGAATTCATTGCAAGGGCCTTCGAATTCATGAGGTATATTCACCTGTGAACGTACTATAAAATATTCACACCCACTTTTACTCGGAGAATGGTTTCATTAACTTAGATATGACATGATGATACTGCGGTGATTATGAATGACGATTTGGCTGGCATCGTTCCTTGCACGTTTCTCCATTGGCTTTAATACTACCATGCATTGCAACCCATTCTCTGTCCTATGGCGATACGTGTCTCCTCAATTGTTAATGAGTACCCTTGTTTAAGTACTATGAGGTTGATTCTTTTGCAACCGATATATCGACTAACATAAATGTGGGGATCTCCAATTGATTTTTTTCTCTATGGAAGGCTCTTTGCTATGATCTCAAGCACATGGATCGATTTCATTTTCCGATGTGATCTATTGACATGTGGTGTCTCTTCGTCCGTCGATTGAATTATGGTTTGTTCTGTTGAGTACTATTTAATTTATTTCTCCAGTCCGACACTTTCCTTTACCATTCCATTTTGGCGTTCATAGATTTCGGTCTGAGCTCTGCTAGGCTTCTTTGAGGTTCAATGTCTCGACTTCGTTCAACGAGTCTTCATTGCATCTCCCATGGTGTTTTTACCAGGTATGCCAGGACGTTCAAGTGATTTACACCCTTGTTATAAATTCATGCATGGTTGTATCTTCATATTGTTATTAAAGTCTGGTGTAAACCCTTCCCACATCAACGCTAGTGGTTTACCTCTGCGTCTGACTATTGTTGAGTGCGTTTTACAAGAATAGTTCTGGTTCGTTTTTTTTCTCAATCCCTGATTGTACATACCAAGAAGCCTTACGACTTCTCTGGTTTACGATTATCAGTGTATTCTAGAAGAGACATTCCTCATATCTTCAATTACTTAATTGATTTGCGTTATGAGATAATCGGTTGAACTTACCTCCACTATTCTAACTTGGTATTCGCTCGTCACTGTGTTTTGCATTTGTCTGCCTGTTAAGGTCATCGTTTACTTAATTCATATGGTACTCCAACGATTTTGATGATTTTTCCTCCGCCAAACTTCATCAAGAATCGTATGTAAGAGTTATAACTCTCGTTTCGCATTTGTTTTCATTTTTATCTCTTCATGTATATATGCCATTGACCATATTGATTCTCCATAGGCATGCATTCCTCGTGGAGGTTCTTTTTTTGTTATCAGGTATCGAGCCCGCTGGCTTATCATTTTTCTACGAGTATAACTCTATAGTGGAAGTTTGTATGGTAAAGATATCAATTGCATCGTATTACTCTCATTAATAATTTTTGTTTACTGTGTGATGATAATATATCCCCAACTAACTGTTGTTACTGGCTTTGCTAAAGTTACTCACCGCGAGCTATTTCAGTTTGTGATGAAGGGTTAACACCCTGGTTGCTCCTATTACTTGTCGATACTCTGCAGACATCTTCGAGACGACATTGATATGTTGCCTCAGCAAGTATTTAGTTGGATAGTTACTTTTGATAAAGCATTGATAGGTTGCCTCAGCAACGATTTAGTTGAATAATTACTTTTTATTAATCTATAATAGCACTGAATCGATTGGAATTTTGACAATGGGGTTTATCACTCTTATTCCCCATAGATTTTCTGTATACATAAACTTTGGTATAGATGGCTCGACCAAGACAATGGGAATTTTAAATTAATCTTAATATTTTCCTTTTTTTTTTAAATTTTCCACATAGCACTCTTCCAGATTTCTATATATGCATACATACAACTGTAATTAATCAGTCCTTCCTATCTAGAAATGAGATACTTCTATTGACAGTGTTAAACTTTTCTACCAGATTATAACAAGTATAAGTCTATTTTGACTTCTATAGTTTTCCCTCCATCAGTACTGGTCACTGTTCACACTTATAACACAACATTTTGTACACAGAATATTATAAATCCAGTCTACTGAAATTTTAAATTATATTGCTCGGCAGGCTATAGTCCTATATTTAATTAGTTATTATGTTCAAATTTACTTATGTGTTAGAGCATGAAATTTTTGTTCTGAGTTTAAATAAGGCTGTTCGCCTTTAGCTCCTCATTTTTTAGAGATCATGATTTCTTAACAGTATCTTGAATAGGTTTCTGTACCCCCACCGTGTATTTATGCTAACACCTTGAATGTTAATAAAATAAAACTGATGTATAATTTTTTCTGCATAGATATTTCAAGTAGAATATAACTCTACAAGTTACAATAGAATAATGTAGAGTATTTCACTGTTTGTTTTCTGGCTTAAATCAACAAGAAGATGTATCAGAATAGACATGTATCTTTGTAATTATAACTACAGATTATATCAGGGTTAATTTGCAAGAGGTGTTTTTTTTCTTTTTTCTGCTAGATACATCTTTCTGCAACAGTAAAGTGTTACTTACTCTGACAGATTCTCTCTAGAGCTTAACTCTTCAGCTTATGTGCATGCACTCCAGCAACTAAATGTTTCAAAGATTAATATTTACTTGTTCTTAAGCTCATAGTTGATTTAATATTTTCTGACTTTAACTTTTTCTAGTCCATACATAAAAATGTCTGTACATTTACAAAAGCAGATTCAAGTTACAACTTTAATAATTATGGGAGTAGCATAAATCTCCATATTTAAACCATTAGCAGGTTTAGAGATTCTGGATGATTTTCCCCATAATCCATGTTCCTACAACTATACAGAGTTGAGAAGATTAATTTCTTCTAACAACTCTGTTAAATGTAAGGAATACCAATTCCAGAATTTTTGAAGTATAATAACATCTACATTAATTACCCATATTGCACAACAACAGGAAAGTTAACCACTCATAAAAATTGGGAACATACCGCTGCAAATGACCAACCTCCTAACCTTAGAGTTCCTCTGTCTCCCGAACTCACCCCCGAGATGAGATAATCTCCTAGAACAGACCAACCCCAATCTGTTCTGGAGTAGCTTATTTAAGCTTATGCTCCCCAAAGCCTATTTCTAATTCTGCGTCCAGAATTACAGGATGCTTTTATTCTTGTTTGCCTAGGCTTCCCTTATTTAGGGACTTTTAAAGCTGCTTTCTTCTTTTCCAGCTTTTTACCTCTTCCCAACTACTCTCCACCTCATTGGGGAAATCTAGATTTTTTCTCAAAAATATAAATTAGAAATAAATTCTTTCAAGGATTTTTGAAATATTTTTGGGGAAAGTCTTAGCCTCTTTCCATACCTCATGGATTTGGCAAGTGATCTCATAATTCTCATTTGGTCAATATGGACAGAATTATTTTATTTATTTTTCATAATTAAATAATTAATTACATCCACACAATACTTATCCATTGGGGTCCACTCCCCTTTGGATTTAATTTCAAATGTCTAGCTTGAAAGAAAACATAAAACTAGGGGGCGTTACATATTCCCCCGCTGAAAACAAACACCATCCTCGGTGTTGACAACTAACTACTAGAGTTCATTTTGAAAATAGATATGGATATTTTTCCATCATCTTAGCTTCTCTTTCCCATGTAACTTCTTCAGCAGTAAAGTGCTTCCACAGCACCTTTACTCTAGCTATTGTTCGGTTTCTCAATTAAATTTCTTCCCACTCCAATATTTGAAGCGGCTCTGGCATGAACTCCCCTTTTGGTTCCACTTGTATCACATTCCAATCAATAATTTGAGAAGCATCATGCACATATCTTTTTAATAACAAAACATGAAACACATCATGCACTTTAACATGGGGTGGTAAGGCTAGTTTATAAGCCACTGGTCCCACCCTTTCTAACACTTCAAAAGGCCCACAATATCTAGGAGCCAATTTTGCACAACTTATAGCATAAAGTGTGCTCTTTTTGGGTTTAATACGCAGATACACATGGTCACCCACTTTGAACTCTCGATGCACCCTCTTTTTATCAGCATAGTTTTTCTGTCGATTTTGTGCTTTCTTGATATTTATTTGTATTTGTTTGAAAATCCTTTCCATTTCTTGTAAAGTGTCTGTCCCCAACACCAGCTTATCTTCAGGTTGGCTCCAACTTAAAGGAGTATGACACTTCCTTCCATAGAGTGCTTCAAATGGACTCATTTTGATGGAGGATTGATAGTTGTTGTTGTAGGCAAATTAAGCTAAATGCAAGTAATCTTCCCATTTTGATGGCCTTTCCATCACCTACATTCTCAGCATATCCTCCAAAATCTGATTTGTTCTCTCTGTTTGACCGTCTATCTGTGGATGATAGGCAGTACTAAAATTTAGTGTAGTGCCCATGCCCCCAAACAGACCTTTCCAAAAGGCAGTTGTGAACTTAGCATCTCTATCTGAAACAATTATCTTTGGGACCTTGTGTAGCCTTACTATTTCTTTTAAGAACACATCTGCTACTTGGGTTGTCCCAAAAGTAGTTTTTATAGGTATGAAGTGTGCAGCCTTTTTTAAAGTGTCCACCACTACCATTACTGAGTCATGCTGGTACTTTGTTCTGGGTAACCCGGTTATGAAATCTATAAAAACAATGTCCCATTTATATTCTGCAATTGGCAAGGGATTTAGAAGACCAGCTAGATGCTGATGTTATACGTTAACTAGTTGACATTCCATGCATCTAGCTAAATATTCTGCCTAAACTTTTTTCATTCCTAGCCAAAACAATTTCTTTTGCAAAGCTGTTATCATTTTCTGATATCCTGGATGTCCTGAATATTGCTGTTTATGATATTCATCTAGAATCTTTTTTTTCTAGGACTTTACATTGGGGACATACAATCTGTTTTTATAGCAGATCAGTCCTTTCTAGTTTTGGGTGTACTCAGCCATTTCCTTTTTCTGCATTTTTAATTGCAGACTTTCATAATTTGTATCCTGATCAGCTACCTTTTTAATTAGTTCCTCTAAATCAAAACTAGCAGTACTCCCAATGCTGCTTATGTTTTGGCAAGCATTTCTGCTTAGTGCATTAGCAATTTTGTTTTCTTTCCCTCTGATATGTTTTATGTCCATATCAAAATCACTCAGAAAAGACAACCATCTGGCTTGTCGAGCATTCAAATCATTTTGGGAAAAGAAATATTTAAGTCTAATATGATCAGTCATCAATGTAAATTTTTTCCCAAGAAGATAGTGTTGCCACATCTTCAAGGCATGGATTACAGCAGCCAATTCCAAATCATATACACTGTAGTTCTGTTCATGTTTCTTAAGTTTCCTAGACTCATATGCAATAACAAAATTTTCCTGCAATAGAACTCCTCCCAATCCCTCTCGGCATGCATCAATGCATACAACAAATTCTTTGTTAGGATCTGCAATTTTCAGTATAGGGGCTGTAGTGAGTTTTAGTTTTAGTTGTTCAAAACTGTTTTGGAATTTTTCAGTCCACTCAAATTTGGTGCCTTCTATCTGTAATGAAGTTATGGGATATGCTATTGCAGAAAATCTTTCCACAAACATCCTATAATAACCTGCAATCCCCATAAATGACCTTACTGCTGAAACATCCGTGGGCATTGGCCATTCTCTAATAGCCTCTATTTTCTCAGGGTCTAATGCCAATCCCTGTTCAGAAATAATATGCCCTAAATATTGAATCTTATCTTTATAGAATTCACATTTACTGAATTTGGCATATAGCTGGTTTTCTTTCAAAGTTTGCAAGACTATCCTTAAGTGTTCTTTGTGCTCCTCCTCACTTTTTGAATAAACCAGAATATCATCTATGAACACTAGTACGAATTTATCCAAGTAATTGTTCAAAACACTGTTCATTAAGCACATAAAGGTGGCAGGGGCATTTTTCAAACCAAAAGGTAGGACTACAAATTCGTAGCTACCATACTTGATTCGGAAAGCTGTTTTACTAATATCTTCCTCCTTAATTCTGAGCTGGTGATAACCAGTCCTCAGATCAATCTTAGAAAATACTGAAGCTCCTCTTTCTTGATCAAAAAGATCCTCAATTTTGGGCAAAGGGTATCTGTTTTTAATGGTCAACTTATTCAGCTGACGATAGTCAATGCACATTCTAAAGGTTCCATCCTTCTTTTTTACAAACAACACCAGTGCTCCCCAAGGAGACACACTTGGTCTGATATAACCTTTATCTAGAAATTCTTGCAATTTCATTTTCAGTTCCATGAGTTCGGGGGGGCTCATCCAATAAGGGGCTCTGGAAATGGGTGTTGCTCCAGGCACCAAATCGATTGAAAAGTCAATCTCTCTTTTGGGGGGAAGATGAGGGATCTCATCTGGAAAAACTTCCTTAAACTCTCTTACTACTGGCAGAGTGTCCAACAGGTTTTCTTCAGGTTGCTGCCCTAATTCTTTGACATGTACAACATATACTTGATATCCTTTCCTAGCTGTTCTTTTTAATTACAGAGCTGATATTTGTCTTATAGAGATTGGTTTTGATTTTCCTTTGAGGATAAAAGGTTTCCCTTCCTCATCTATGCAATGCAGAGTTTTATCCCAACAATTTATCATAGCCTTTCTCTTTTCCAACCAGTCCATTCCAATCAGCAAGTCATATGAGCCTAAGGGAAAAATATTTAAGTTTACTTCTGTCTAAAAATCATTTAATTTAATCGCTGTTTGAGGTAACTTATGAGTTACTTTTTCCTTGGTGCCAATGGCTAGCTAGACCAACCAAGACTGCTGAATTTTTTCAGTTTTGAGATTTCATTTCTCTATAATTTGTGGACTAATATAACTCAAAGAAGCACCCAGATCAATTAAAACTGTAACAGATTGGCCAGCAATCTTACCTTCCATCTCAACCATGATAGCCTGATGTTCTGCTTGTCGGTTCTCCAAGGTTGCACTAATAGTGGGTATATTTCTTGCTATGTCATTCACGATAGTAGCTTCTCGATCCCTCATAATCATCTGAATATTTCGGTGTGGAAAATCCCTCAACATATGAGGTTCTCCACAACCCCAACATTTCAACAGTTCTTGCATTTTGACTGCTCCCTCCTTCTTATTATCCCCATCTATTTGTTTTGAACCAACTTGGGACTGAGAAGTTTGACTTTCCTTAGGTTTGTTAAATTTCTTCCGCTGATGGTCTTTGCCAAAGTTCTTCAAGTAAGCTGGTTTCTGTTTCTTCCCTTTGAATTCACTCTTATTTAACTAGCTTTTTCCATGTTCACCCTTGACTTTAAATTGTTGGTAGCATAATCTAGCTTTCCTCACCGCTTCATCCATAGTTTTTGGATTATCGAACTCTATTTTCTCCTTGTACACAGCCAGCAAACAATTCAAAAACCTTTGTACCTTTGCCTTCTCTTCACGAATATAAGGAACATACCTTAGCAGATTTGTAAACTTGTTGACAAACTCGTCTATGGTAATTTGTCCCAATCTGAATTCATGGAACTCCTTTGCTTTATCATCATAATAATGTTTGTTCAAATAGCGGTTTTTAAACTTGACTTGGAAATCTTCCCAAGTCACTGTTTTTTCATCAATGGCATGGACCGTTTTTGTCTCCTCCCACCACAAGGTAGCTTTAGCCTATAGTTGGTAGATAGCCAATTTGGCTTTCAAATTGCTTTCATATTCATAGACCTGGAAATACTTAATCATATTCAACAACCATGCCTCAGCATCTTCCTCCTTCTCTCCATCATAAGAGGGAGGTTTAATCTTTCGAAATTCCCCCTGTAATTCCTTTCTCTATTTAGACTGATGTCTGGTAGTGTCATCTTCCTCAGAATCATCAGAGAACTTGCCCTTCTTCCTTTTTCCAGAACCTTCACCTTCTTGGCTGTTCCGCGAAGTCAGTTCTCTTATGATCTTTTCCTACTCCTCATTGGCTAATGACAACCTGTCATTCTGGCTTCTTAACTCAGCTATCTCCCGTTGCAACCCGTGCAAAATAGCCATTAAAGGAGCATTGGGATATGGCGTGTTATCTTCATCACGCAGATCAACATAAATTTCATCTCCTTCAGCCCTTTCCTTTTCAGTTCCAATCTCACTGTACACTAAACAAAATGACATCAGTAACAATTTTTTTTTTCAAAAAACAAAAAATAAGTTATACAATGAGCACAACAATAGCCCAGTTTTTTAAACATGAGCTCTGATACCA
>JAXQQM020067796.1:0-69785 GCA_034641835.2 Pinus albicaulis | reverse complement strand
GCAGTCTTTCTCTTGGTAAACAATAGGTACTTTAGGACTAATAGTGAAACAACAGTGAAGATTAAATCAAAGGGTAATATCATCATAAGACTTCAAGAACTCACAATTTGGACATGAATTGTTTCTTGAAGGCTAAAAAATATTTAGCCACCATTTGAAATGACAAATTTTTATAGGTAGCTAACAATCAGAAATAAAGCTAGACTTGTATGCAAGGGATACTCACAAATTGAAGGTCTTTATTATGATGAAACCTTTGCCCTTGTAGCTAGAATGGAAGCAATTAGAATGTTTTTGGCCTTTGCACGCTATCATGATTTCAAGGTATACCAAATGGATGTGAAGTCATCCTTCCTTAATGGATATTTAGAGGAAGAAGTCTACATGGAACAAACAGAAAGATTCTCCTTAACATATAAACATGACTATGTGTGCAGACTAAAGACAGCCTTATATGGGCTGAAACAAGCTTCTCTCGGTATTGGTATCTGGCTAATGACAATACCAATACTTAAGAGAGATGTTGAAAAGGTTCCAAATGGAAGACTGCAAACCTGTGTCAACTCCCATGATCACTGAATGCAAGCTATGTGCTAATGATGGATCTGCAAATATAGATCAAAGACTTTACAGATCCATGGTAGGAAGTTTGATATACCTAACTGCCTCTAGACCAGACATTGTGTTGGCAGTAGGACTTGCGACAAGATATCAAACAGCACCAAAACAAAATCACTTACTAGCAATCAAGAGAATATTTAGATATCTACAAGGAACTACACATTATGGGCTATGGTATCCAAAAGGAAAAAGCTTCACGTTGATAGCATATACAAATGTAGAATGGGCCAGCTGCATGGATGTCAGGAAAAGCACAAGTGGAGGTGAATTTTATTTGGGAAAAAGTCTGGTGGGATGGCTAAGCAAGAAGCAAACTTCTATCTCTCTATCTACAACAGAAGTAGAATACATAGCAGTAGCAGCATGTTGCACACAAGTAATGTGGATGAAAAAAACTCTCCAAGACATGAAGGTAAGCATTGAAGATCCCATTTCAATCAAATGTGACAATACAAGTGCTATAAGTATATCAAAAAATCCTGTATTTCACTCAAAAACAAAGCACATCCCAATAAAGTACCACTTCCTCAGAGAACAAGTAGCACAGAAAGTAGTGAAGTTGGAATATGTACCAACAAAGGAACAAACAACAGACATATTCACAAAACCACTTGCTAAAGAACCATTTGAATATCTAAGAGACAAACTAGAGGTAGTGTTTGCAACCGTTACTCTCTGACATGATAAAAAAAAAATAAAAATATATATATATATAGAATGGGATCGGAGCAGAAGACAAGTACTAGAGATGCAGGGTTTCAAAAAACAAAGCATCATTCCAAGGGGAGATCGGTCAACAAATATTGTCACAAAAGAGCTAGAGCAAGTGAGAAGTGCATGGACCATGTCCTCAAGATCAGAGTATTATGATTTTTTTTTTGGAAACCACACGGAGAAGTGGGCAACCCTTTGCCATTGATGTCAAAGGGGGAGGAAAATCAAGCAAAAGAAAAAAGGAAGAGGAAGTCCTGAAGGAAGTATTGGAGTATTGGTGGAGTATTGTCATCAATGCCAAAGGGGGAGATTGTTGGAAATATTTTTATTGATGGCAAAGGAGAAGACATGAGCAACACCAGGAAGAAGTAGAAGTAGCAGAGAGAGCATTAGACAAGAAGAAGAGGCAACAGATGAAGCAGATAGGTGACTAGAAGGAGAGACATCGACTTGAAACAGAGGCAACAAAGAAGCAAGCAGAGTTGCAAGATACAAAAAGGGCTAGAGATCTTATACAGAGCAAGCTTAGGAGGGAGTTGCTCTAAATAAAAGAAAGGTTTGGGGTCTTTTGAGATCTCTAGTGATCCAAGAACAATGATGAATATCTGTGCAATGGAGTGAAGTAATGGCACAACAAAATTTCATTCGACTGCAGAAATGTGAAGTGCGAGATATGTTGGACATGGTAGGAAACCATTTCGAATGAAGGCACAGAGTAGAAGGCGAAACAAGAGCAACAAAGATTGAGCGAAATCCTGAAGAAATGGCAGAATTCCATGCTTAATTGCGTTTAAATTTAAAAATTGAAGGTTGGTGGTTTTGCAAAACCATACCACCGATTTCGCACAGCTTCTGAGATGGGAGCGGTTTATTCCAATTGGAATACGATCGTATCATATTACGACATGTCACAATACTAAAACCACCTATTTTGCACAATTGTTTGAGAATTAAAGGTTAGGGGTCGAAGTAATACGATAGCCGTTCGATTTGATGCGGCGAAGATCCAAAGGTGATCGCATGGGAAAATTGCATGGACGTTTGGAAATGTTAAACAACAGGTATATTGTGAATGTGATATCCATTGGATCAGGATCGGTGAATATCTAATGGTGGTCACATCATGAGAAAGGCAGAGACTTAATGTTGAGGCTTAAAGCGGAAGTGTTGAAGATCGACGGTGGAGATATTATCGCAGATATGTAATGGGAGAATGGACGGCTGAGATTAAAGCAGGAAGAAGAGGCCAAGAAAGAGCCATGTGAAGGCAAGCGGATGGTCCGGATTAGATCGGAGGAGAAAAGGAAAGAAATCAATGACGAAGATCACATTGGCAGACATCACATTGGAGTTATCGCATCGGCGGTTCATCGCATCAGAGGTTCATTGCATTGGCGATCTCTCATCACATCGGTGCAGCGGAAGAGTAAGGGAACGAACCACTAAACCTTACGATTGCGATGGTGCGATCTAATCGCAAACATTAGATCACGGTTATTTGTAACCGTTGGATCAAGCGCTGAGTTGGTTGATAGCTGGTGGGACCCTTCGCTCATCGCATCGGTATAGATCAGTGGCCAAAGGCACATCAGACAATAGAAGGTTGCGATTGCGATAGCGATAGTGCGATGGAATGTCAACCGTCGGATTGGGAAAGTTAAATGAGGTAGAGTGCGATGACCGTTAGATCTGAAAGGTGGATGTGCATGTGGATAAGTAGAAAAGACTCGGGTATGTAACCTGACACAGGGCAGAAGGTAGAGAAAGCTGAATTTCGTGATCATAGGGAGATAGGCACCATGGGGCGAGTCGGGCTTAGAAAAACTGCGGATAGAGAATAATAGGCAGAGTTGGGCAAAATTAAATTATGTCACTCTGTTTGAAACATGGGAAGCATGGGTCGAATCGGGCAAAAGGTGATTATGCAGAATAGTCGCAAAATAACAACAGAAATTGAAAAAGATAGTGACAGTAGCAGAAGAGACAAAAGCACAACAAGCCAAGGGCCAAAAAGGGCCTAGTGAAATTGAGTTTTTTGTAACTGTAAATGTTGATGATTTAATTATTTTTTATTGTATGTGATGCAAAGGAAATTCTCCGAAGGCAAAAACAAAACTCCACTATAAAACTAAAATATGTATATATTATTATATTCTTTTGAACGAGATGGAAAAAGAAATGAGAAGGTGGAAGGCAAAGAGTCATGGCGGTTCATTTCGAATTCCCTGTGGAATGCTAACAATCATGAGGTAATCTATATAAATGATATTACAAAGATATACATAGAGAGGTAAGAGAGAAAGCAGAAAAAGGCCAGAGGGAGTGAAAGATGAAGAGGGAGCAGATAGAGAAGCTGTGAAGACACATAGATGATATAAGGCAGATATGAAGGCTGGAGGACAACAATGAAGGAGGAGAAAAGAAGAGCTGACATCCAGGTAAATCAACATATGATTTAATTGTAAAGTGAGGAAGTTGGTGCTTCCATATCAAGTTGTAGCTTGATAGATGTCAGTTGTAGCTAGCTGAGGTAGGAGCCTCCTGCAGGTTTTAGCCTGCAGAAAATAGATGGGAGTTGGAGCTTGCAAGTTGTAGCTTGCAGAATTGAGGTAGTAGCCTCCTGTAGGTTGGAGCCTATAGAAAATCAGTGGTGAGAGGGAGTTGGAGCTTGCCTTTGCATCACAACAATAATAAAATGTGGTTTTCTCCCTTATGGGTTTCCACTTATATCTGGTGTCTATGTGCATGATGATTATGTGTTGATACTCTGTATTTAATATACTTAATACCTGCTGCTCATTATTAATATTGTTGATTTTCTGTACATTAAGTTGATCATGAAATGAAGATTTGAATAAGTGTAAAATAAAGACTTACAAGACCTTGCATGCATTAAAATGATTCACCCCCCCTCTCAGTTTAACTAAGGGTTCAAAAATTAGTGTGTTCAAACCCTTGGTCAGGAGGTCTCCCTGGTGGGATATCTCCAAATACTGTAGAATACCGATCCAAAAGAGACTGACCATTTGGATGCACTGGTGAATCCTTGCCCCCTGCTTTTGATATATGCAGCTCCACTGCCCATTCTACATCTCCTCTGTGCAGATATGCTTCCATCCTATGTGCTGAAACAACCTGAGGGGGGTATGTTTTTATGCCTTTGATCTTCTGATAGTGACCACTCTTCCCTTCTATCCATTCCATCTCCAAATTTTTCCAATTAGTGGTAACTCTCCCAAGAGTGATCAACCACTGGACTCCCAATATGACATTGGTGTCTGGAATATCTACTAAAAAGAAGTGGTCTGTCAAGGTGTAGGTTCCCATGGTAATGGATAGTGCCGGAACATAATTGTCACACTGCAGGGTCATAGCTCCTGGGACCAAGACTGAGAATCCCTCAAAATCCTCCATGTGGATCCCTCTCCTTTGTACCAGTTGTGCATCAATAAAATTATGATTTTCTCCACTATCTATTAGTACAGACACACTTTTCCCCATAATAGTACCTCTTACCCTCAAGGTCAGATATTTTGGGACCCCTCTTAATACTGCAATAGCTCCCTTTCTTGGAGCAAACTCTTCTATGGATGGTACATCGTTGGCCTATTCCCCTTCCTTGGAGAAGGTCTTAACATAATGTGACTCTCCTACAACACATTCTTCCTTGAAATCATGAACAAGGATTGTTTTCTTTGGCCCTGAACAGGTCTCTTGCTGCAGTAATGTTCTTTCCCTGGGCAAGGTGTGCTGTAAGTCTCTGGATTTCTCCATAGCTTCAAGGAGAGTGGTTGGTTTAGTATATTTTACCAACCCCTGCAATGGTTCAACCACCCCATCAATAAACATGCATACCTTCCTTCTCATAGTGAGGTTGGATACCATCACTGAAAGCTGCAAATGTTCAACAATATAGTCTTCAAGATCTCCCTCTTGTTTGAGCTTGGTTAACTTGACAAAATGGGCTTTCGGATCTCTCGGATCAAATCTTTTCACTAGTCTTTTGGTGCATACTGAGTATGAAGTGATGTGATGATGCCCAAGTGTGGTCAATCCATGAAACCACCATTCATGAGCCTCCCCTTCTAAGTGCAACGCAACTATCATGATGGCTTCTATTTCAGAAACCTTATTGAGCTGAAAGTAAGTGTCCAACTTCTCCAACCAAGCCTTGGTTGTACCCTCAGGTGTTCCATCATATGTGGGTAAGAAGAACCTCCCCATACTACACTGTATGTCTCATCCTTGCATAAAATCCTCCTTCTTTTGATGAGGATTAACTCTACTCTCATCCTTGATCCGGAAAAACTCATGAAAGCTCAAGTGTTCTTTGAACCTTTGAGATTGGGATTCATGTTCCTCAAAATACTTTCCCATGGTTTCCTCCTTATCTTATCCAGATAGAAATGAAGGCATGGTAGAGCGTTGTGGTGCAAATGAATGCTCCATGCCATATGAAGTGCTGGTGTTTGCCTCATGGAAAAACCCTATAGAATCCCCTTTATGCCTCATCTCCTTGAGGTCCCATGCAATGTTCTGCATGGTCTGAAGTAGGAGTTTCGAGATATCTTCCTCCTCCATGCAGTAGATAGATTATCCATAAAAGCTAAGACAAGAGTAGAGCTTCGATACCACTGTAATATTAATTTTTAGGAATTTCTGCACTCAAAGGGAATCATAAACAAATCATTCTAGCTACATTAAACAGATCTCCCCAGCTCAAGATAGCTCAAAAACACCCCAATCCCATGACTTTCAAAAACAGAATTTTTGAGGACTGTAATAGCAAAATTCCCATGAGGGTTTCTATAGAAAATGATGAAATAAGACTGATCTAGAGATTATATTAATCATGTAGCAAATAAATGGAGGTTTAACCTCTTTTACATAAGAAATAAGACAACCTGGCAAGGGTTTCTGGCATTACACATGTATACAAGGCAATATTGCAGAAAATAACGCAGTCTACTGCAAATCTATATTTAACATGACTGAATATAACATGAAATATCTAATCAATATAGAAAATGGCCAAAGGCCCTCCTTAATAGACTTCTCGGAGAGAAATAGGCACCTCCTCCTCCAATACAAGCACAAAATCAAGGGGTTTAACCCTGCTACTGCTGCACCTGCAGAAAAGACGTAGTTATTGGAAGTGACTGTGCTGTAGATGTTGATGGCTGAGTGAAATCAAGTCAGATGATGGAAAATTAGCTCAGAACCTTCCCTTTTGATCTCCTAAACAAGCTGATCCAAAGGTGAGGATGGAATTCCCGCATGAGAATCCTTTGCACTAAACAGTGCTGCAACTACAACTAAACAGCTGAAGCATGCAAGTAGTCAAAAGACCAAACAAAGATTAATAGTGAATTCCTTCCTTGCTGCTATCCCCTTCTTCTTATCCTTAGTGAGCCTCCTCACCCCGGACCCCATACATTGATGAGGTGACTTCCTAGAAAATATTCCTCCTTCAAAACTGCGCTATCCTTGTTGGCTTCCCTCCTCTTGTAGCAACGTTGTTGACTTGGTAAACTGGATCTAGTTCACCTGCATTGCCTCCTTTCACACTAAGGTGGCTTTATTTTCCCTCCTAATATGATCCCTTTCCACATTAGGATTGTTTTATTGTCCTTTTATTCTTCTAACTGCAAAAATGGAGCAATTATAATATTCCAACTAGCAGTAGCTAATTGGGAATATTACATGTTTATTGCACAATCCTACTTAATTATGTGACTTAAATTGAAACTATGTCCTTACATGTGTTGTAAATGTCTGTTTATAACGCAATTCGCTAAGGAATCAATTAATGTGTTCAAGTTTTTGGAAATGTGTTGATATTGAATGAAATCAAAATGTCTTTCCAAAAGTCGAACTCTTAGGAACATACAATGCAGTTTTGGATTTATGATAGTATAAACACTAGTAAGTTGCAGTACCACAAGTTGTGAGTCTAACCTAATGATGATGCGGTTAATACCAAATGAAATGGCATCAGAGAGAAGTCGATCAACGCAATATACTCGGTGATATTGTTTGTAGATCGACTGATACAAATCCCTTGAAAACACACTAACTCGCCGTTCGGAGTGAAAATGGACCATGCTGTAGAGGATAGATTTATCATACTATGACTAGCACCATTAGCATACCCAACGAATGGTTCCAAAGATTCATACATCTGTAATGAAATGTAAAGAGAATTACTAACTTCAAGAAAACTCTAGAAAAACAAACTAAGACAATAAATGCAAATCAACAACATATATACAATATAATACAACAATTTACTACATTCATGTTTAAGCATAGTAACGTTTCAGATACAACCCATTTCGGGGCTACGCCAACAGAATTCCATCATAATCTACCAACTTGTAGGCACCCTTAGCAAGAACTCTTTTGAAAATATAGGGGCCATGCCATACTGGCTCAAATTTCCCTGTACCTATCACATCATCTTTCTGATCATAAAGAAGGACTAGGTCACCCTCTCATAAGAGGCGAGGCTATACATGCTTGTCGAATTCTGCCTTTATACGTCTCTTATGCACTTCGTTGGCCAATGCAGCTTCATGACGCATTTCATCAAGATGGATGAGGTTAAAAAGACACACTTCTTCAATAGAGGTGTCATGTAACAAGTTGATTGCGAGTTTTAACGATGGTATTTCACATTGAATTAGCAAGATAACTTCCAAACCATACACTAATTGAAAGGAGGTAAATCTGGTTGTGTTTCTCATCGAGGTTAGGTACGCCCACAAAGCCGAGTACAGAATTAAATGCCATTTTTTTTGATGAACTCCTATCATTCGTTGAAGCATTCTTTTAAGAATATTGTTAATAGCCTCAACTTGTCCATTTGATTGTGGATAATAAGGAGTAGAACTATCATGGGACAGTCCAAATTTGGTAGTCAACTCATTCATCATATGATTGTGAAAATGCGAACCATGATCCGTGACTATAGCCTGTGGAACACCAAACCATGAAATGACATGATTAAAAAAAAACAATGCAGCTATTTTTCCTATGTTATTAAATGTAGGCATCGCTTCGGCTCACTTGGTAAAATATTATACTGTAAAAATAATATAAACATGGCCCCCAGACGAACGAGGGTTACAGGTCATGAAGTCAATGCCCCATTTTTTGCAAATGATCCCACAGAGACAACAGGATGCATTGGCACTTGCGGTTTGCGAATTTTATGATCAAATATCTGGCACGCATGACAAATTCTGACCGCGAGGATGTAGTCGCGAAATATGGTAGGTAAAAAGTAATCGATGCGGAGTATCTTCTGCGTGGTAGTGTATCTAGACAAGTGTCCACCACAAGCCCTAGCATGAAAATCATTTAAAACCTTTTCAGCCTCCTCATGAGTGAGGCACCTTCTTAAAATTGTATCGACCATTAGGGGAATTTTGAGGTCTAAAATGGGCCTCCTAAGAAAAATGTACAACTAAAATAAAATTTATAAGAACCAATAGGATTCAAGGTGACGATGTCAACCATGGGAGACGATTCACCATTTTTGGAGTAAAAAAGTAAAAAGATTAAAAAATAATAAAATAATAAAGCTACTTTTTCAACTCGTATTTTCAACTTATCTCCCTAAGGGTTCACTCAGATTTTGAGTAGGAATACTCGTTGGATGCAAAATTTAATTCCTCATCCAAGGAGTACCCATGTTGCATACTTTTGATGGACCTTGCTACACGAAAAATGAGAAATACATAAAAAAACGTGATTTCAATCACATTTTTTTTTATGTATTTCTCATTTTTCATGTAGAAAAGTCCATAAAAAATATGCAACATGGGTACTCCTTGGATGAGGAATTGAATTTTACATCCAACGAGTATTCCCACTCAAAATTTGAGTAAAACGTTTGGGAGATAAGTTCAAAATACAAGTTGGAAAAGTAGTTTTTTCTTTTTTCCCTCTAAAATTTGATGATGTAATTAAATATTGTTTTATTATTTCCACTATTATTTTATAATTTCCTTAGGAGGCTCATTTTAGACCTCAAAATTCCCCTAATGCACCATGATGATAAAGTGTATCGTCGACGATCAGATAATCTTTCGCTTGGTATCAAATACAGCGCTGGTTAGAGCGAGAGGTATTAGGCCGAAAAGTCTGGGTCTGGAGCTAAATGATAAAATCCACATACCAAGGATCAGATGATCTGATCATAAACATAGACTCATCAATAATATATGGTTCCGATGTAGTAACATGTAATATCCCAAAATTGGGAATTTCTACAACAATACGAATATCTTAAGATATTCTAAAGTTGGAGATCCAACAATACATAAACATAAACTGGAAATAGTAGTGAAAAAAATCATACCAAAATGTATGGAAACCATGGAGCCATTTTATTATGTAAATCAACAGTAAACATGTACAATACAACTCAACTGATCAAGGCAAATAAGCCTCTCATGAATACATGTGAAAAAAATGGAATGCTGCTCTATTGCAGAATGATCATGAACATGTACTGCGCAGTCATAGAAGGTACACTGCTACATGGGAATGTGAAATATCATACATATACATATAGATGGCTCATACAACATTGGGAGTGAAGATCTATCCTCCCAAACACTATCTCAAGGCAATCCTGGAAGGATTGGCTGAGATATGCAAAACTGCAAAATGTCGGAGTTGCAGGGTAGCAGTTACAACTCAAGAATTGGAAATGGATGGAGAAGGCTGAAGATGTTGCATCTGATGAAAATACCTCCTCCAATGGATCTTCCAAGTGAAAGGCTGATCCTAACACTTAAGATCTCACCCTCCAACAATCACTGCAATTCCTCACTGCAAATACCAACTGAAAATAATGCAGTCACTGAGGGATACTGCACTGTAGGTGCAAGAAAAAGAATTGGCCAAGTGCCAAGATCTGAAATATGCTCCAAGGGCTTCCAAACTTATCTCTCAAAGGAAATAGAGCCTCCTCCTCTGAAAAACAAGTACTGGAACTGGTGTTGTGAACCCTCACTGCAACACCCTGCAACACAACATTATTCTGCTGCAGAAATAACGCTGTAGCTGAAGGAGGATGCTTGGCCTCAATCCTGGATGTGAGGAAAATCTGTAAAACTCCTTCAAGAGGCATCTCAAGAAAGGAGAAGGATTCCTAAACAGGAAATCCTTGTGTTGAGTAGAACTGCAACTCTGCTAAACAGTAGGAGAATGCACAAAGTCTAAACAGACAATGAAATCAATAATCTAAATCATGAATAACAATGGTTGCCTTGCCCTTCTTTTAAACAAGTGAAAGCCTTCTCTCCATGGGTCCCACCCATTTGTGTTTCCTTCACCAAATAACCCTCATCCCATTCATACTGCGCTATCTCTCAAATTGTTCTCCACCTCCTATCCCAGCGCTGTTGACTTGGTCAAACTTGACCTCGTCTCCATGCAAATGTCCGTTTTCACACATAAGGGTGTGAAATCCAGCTCTTATGACTATCCCCTTTCACATTATGAGGGAATTTATTCATGTTTTTAATATGCATGGGCTTCCTTACCCATTTATTTAGCTTCTAGATGATAAAAACAAAATTTAATATTCCTTTTAGCTGTGTGCTAACATGGGAATATTACAGTCCTCCCCTCCCAAATGTTGCTTTTCCTCAAGAAAATACAAAGATAAAACTGAGGGGCCTTATTGAGGCATGAGGCCTGATATGAATTGGGATCTATCATCCCCATATGAAGCTCCCATCCCCAAGCAATCATCCATACAAAATGAGTTACCTCCCAACATGGCAAGTCCTGAAAAATCCTCTTCCACCTTTGGCTCTTGCAATGTAGGTGGGCTGAAAATATGATCTTGGTAGGAAAAATAGCCTACCCCACGCTATCCTCCTCTCCAATTACGATAAGTGCAGAGTATATGTTGATCTTTGGATGCAATAATATTGCCCTCAAGTGGCAAGATGAAGACTAGACCTCCAACGATCTCTCCTCCAACGTTATGAAGCATGCTGGCCCAAATCACCTCATATGTGATGAGCTGGAAGTCACCATCATATGACATCCAATCAATCCCATGGCTCACCTCATGAAAGAAAAAATGTTTGGCTATGGTGGCCATACTACCTCTCATGTTCCCATTAGAACATGTAATGCAAACAATGTGGGAAATATCTCCCCCAAGGGACACATACAACCAATGTGCCATTCCCCCAATCATGCTCCCAATAAAAACAAGGAAAACAACAACAAAAGAAACCATAATGAGAACCATAATTGCTACCATATGGAGCAAGGGAGAAGGAAAATGGTCCCTCAAATGTAACCAACGCAATTTGACCCTCAACTGCAAAAGAGAGTGACAAAAAGTGTGGTTTTTAAACCACTTTCTTGTTGTTCCACTCTTCTCATATGTTTGGAGAAAGTGAATGATGTATGGTACAAAGTGAGCATGTTATCCATAATACATCTTCTCCCCAAGTCCTCCTAGGGAGTGGTCATCAATACTGCTCATGGCCTCAAGTAAACCATGAAGTCTAGAAAAAAAATGCCCCTCAGAGCAACATCCTGCACATGTATGGTTAAGGGATGCATATATACATTATACAAATCATTATGAAAAAAAACAATACCCTTACCATATGTCTTGTTCATACCAATGGAGTGGCTCATAAATGAGTCTCCTCTTATCCTCAAAGAGAAAAGAGGTGGCTGTGCTAACTCTTTCAAAGAGTTATGTATCTCCTCCATCTCTACAAGAATCATGCATCTTCTCATATGCTGATACATCTCCTCCTCAAAGCCTTCCAAAAAATACCCCTCCATGATGGTGTGGTATGTCCTCATAGAATAAGTGTGGCTGAAAAGGAAATCTCTATGAGCTACTTGTAGCAACTTCTCCTTGAGATTGAAAGCTCCAGATAAGAAGATCCTACCATGGTAGTGGATGACCCCATATCTAACTGAATATCCCTCCTCATGCAACTGGTCATCCAATATCATACAAGTAAAAATATCCTTGGAATACTCCACCAACAGCTGGGAGTTCCAATATGGATCTATCCTCCATAGTGATAGCATTAATGATCTCTTGTGAAGAACATCTGTCATATGGTCATCCTCCTCTTTGACATCTCCCATGCCAAATATGCAAGTTGGAAGGCTGCTATCCTTCCCCTGCTGCTGTTGCCACATCGAAAAATCTGAAATGAGAGTGGGTAAAGATGATGTTGAGAGAATGCCTCTCTCCTCCTTAAGTCTACCAAAGACTCTCAGCACTGTACAATGACCTCCCAAGGTCTCCACTCCTATGAAATTAATTAATGGTGCCTCAAAATGTAAAACATCTCTCATCATCTGCTGATCTGGTGGTCTGTTTGGTGGAATGCCTCCATGCAATGAGACATCCTCATCAAGAATATACTGCATATATGTATGGACAGTCTTGTCCCTGCTCTCACTGCACAATCCAGTCTCCCACTTAGGTGCATCAACCTTATGAAATAGACAGGGATGTGTACTCCTCATCACATGATGCTAGTCATCCTCCCTATCTCCTCCTTGTATCTCCATAAGTTCACACCTTTCTATCAAAGGCACATGTAAATCATGAGTTGTGCCTTGATCTCCACATGTGAGATCCTAGGAATTTCTTGTAGTGATACAAGAATCCCTCTAGTTGGAGCAAGAGCTCCTCCTTCCTTTGCATGAGGTGCTAGATCAACTCTAGATCTGACAACGCTATTTCCCTTAGCCTCCTCAACATGAATGGGAAATCCTCCAATGATTGGATCCTCCTTTAGAAAAGGGATATCCTTGCCTTCTTGTGCCAAAATACAAGATGAAGGTCTTGCCTCCAGCAAATTATAATGTGAGATATCAGCCTCCTCTATGGTTTTCTAAAGTGGTTTTGGTTTTATGGTTCCCTCCATCACATGTAATGTCTTTGTTTGTCTAGATTTGTTTTGCTTCACCACATGTGTTTCAGAAATCTTCTTATCAAACTTTTCCACCAATGTTTTAATGAACCTTGCACAGGAAGAAGTATTTGCATTTTTTAAAGAAAAAGACTCAAATATCCACCATGCATAGGCCTTACCTCCAAAATGTAGCACTGCTACTCTAATGGTTTCATCCTCAACAATTTGATGCTGCTGCAAAAAGGTGTCTAGCTCCTCCACCCAACTCCTGGCTGAACAAGTAGGTGAACCATCAAAGGTAGATAGAAAAACTCTACCCACATTATGCTGCTTTCTCCTCCTCACCTTGATCTTGCAAAAATCCAGAAAAGTGAAATGACCTCTAAAATTCTGAGTTTGAGATTCATACTCATGCAAGAAATCACTAAGAGTTCCCCTCTTAGGCATTCCTTCTTCATGCCTTTCTCTCATGGCAAAACTGGGCATGTGACTGTGTTGTACATCATAGGGTGTGGCTGCATGCTCACACTCCTCATAAGAAAATCTAGAGTTTGATTTAGTTTCAAACCCTCTTGGAGATTCTTTACACATCTCCTCCCTCATCTTCTTGAGATCTACATGAATGCTTTGAAAAGTTTGAGATAGAAACTTTGGAATTTTCTCCTCCTTTCTTCCTCTAAAGAATGGAGTCTTATTATTTTTCATCTCTTCTTCTTCTTGTATTTTGAATAGCATAGTGGCTGAGATCCATAGGTTGTGCCAGAAAGATGCTTTGATACCACTGTAATATCCCAAAATAGGGAATTTCTACAACAATAAGAATATCTTAAGATATTCTAAAGTTGGAGATCCAGCAATACATAAACATAAACTGGAAATAGCAGTGAACAACTTCATACCAAAATGTATGGAAAAAATGGAGCCATTTTATTATGTAAATCAACAACAAACATGTACAATACAACTCAAATGATCAAGGCAAATAAGCCTCTCATGAATACATGTGAAAAAAATGGAATGCTGCACTATTGCAGAATGCTCATGAACATGTACTGCGTAGTCATAGAAGGTACACTGCTACATGGGAATGTGAAATATCATACATCTGCATATATATGGCTCATAAAACATTGGGAGTGAAGATATATCCTCCCAAACACTATCTCAAGACAATCATAGAAGGATTGGCTGAGATATGCAAAACTAAAAAATGCCGAGGTTGCAGGGTAGTGTTGAAGCCTAGAAAATCTCTGCTTCAAACATTGGGGAAAACCACCTGGTTGGGACCTTAGGACAACTCATTTTCCGTTTGGTATGGTGGCTCCGACTGGATTTAAAGGACCAGTTTCCTTATAACTAAATGGGTTGGTGCAACTCAAGAAATAGAAATGGATGGAGAAGGCTAAAGATGCTGCATCCAATGAAAAGACCTCCCCCAATGGATCTTCCAAGTGAAAGGCTGATCCTAACACTGAAGATCTCACCCTCCAACAATCACTGCAATCCCTCACTGCAAATACCAATTGAAAATAATGCAGTCACTGAGGGATACTACGCTGTAGGTGCAAGAAAAAAAATTGGCCAAGTGCCAAGATCTGCAATATGCTCCAAGGGCTTCAAAATTTATCTCTCAAAGGAAAGAGAGCCTCCTCCTCTAAAAAACAAATACTGGAAGTGGTGTTGTGAACCCTCACTGCAACACCCCGCAACACAACATTATTCTGCTGTAGAAATAACGCTGTAGTTGAAGGAGGATGCTTGGCCTCAATCCTGGATGTGAGGAAAATTAGTACAACTCATTCAAGAGGCCTCTCAAGAAAGGATAAGGATTCCTAAACAGGAAATCCTTGTGTTGAGAAGCACTGTAACTCTGCTAAAAAACATGAGAGTGCACAAAGTCTAAACAGACAATGAAATCAATAATATAAATCATGAATAACAATGGCTGCCTTTCCCTCATTTTAAACAAGTGAAAGCCTTCTCTCCATGGGTCCCACTCATTTGGGTTTCCTTCGCCAAATAACCCTCTTCCCATTCATACTGCGCTGTCTCTCAAAGTGTTCTCCACCTCCTATCCCAGCGTTGTTGACTTGGTCAAACTTGGCCTTGTCTCCATGCAAATGTCCTCTTTCACACATAAGGGTCTAAAATCTATCTCTTATGACTATCCCCTTTCACATTATGAGGGACTTTGTTCATGTTTTTAATATGCATGGGCTTCCTTACCCATTTATTTAGTTGCTAGGTGATAAAAACAAAATTTAATATTCCTTTTAGTTGTGTGTTAAAATGGGAATATTACATAACAGTACTATCAGAGGGAAGGTTGCAAAGAAGCTCAGCCAAAACTAAAGGCTTCTTTGACTTGGATTTGATGAATTCCAAATCAAATTCCTGTGAAATGACAACCCATTTTGAATACTTTCCTCCCAACAATTGACGTGATAAGATGTAAGTCACGTGGTTGCAATCTGGAATGACAATGGTCTTTCGGAACAGGATATAGTGGCGAAATATTTGGACAACTTGAAAAATTGTGTTAGGCATCCATAGTTTGCAAGATTGGAAAATACAAACACTGCAGAGCCTACATCAAAACCACTTTGGAATATGAGGACCTAGCGATCCTAGATTTAGAGAGGGATCTCTCTATGTATGTGTTTAAAGATATGATATTTAAGGCTTGAAATGTGATTTTAGGCTAGTTATGAAGAACAACGTTTTTGTTTGTTTTGGTTGGGCTAGGATATAATGAAGGTGAAGGAAGTCTATATGAAGGGTGAAGGTGTAAGTAGGTGAAAGAATGGTCCAGCTGATAAGATAGGAAAGGAGCAACATCAATCCATTGGGCTATGGAGTCATAAGAGGATTTAATTGCACAACAAGGTTCAAGAGTGGTCCATGGGGCAAGTCATCTATGTCAAAGGATCTCTTTAAGTTGATATTATGGAATGAAACATTAAGAAACAAAATGAAAGAAATAAAACACATGAAGAAACAAAGAACATCCTAAGATCAAGTAAGTACTTTGAAACTATCCTGATTTTGGCATGCACTTAAGGAAAGACACAAAAGTAATCTAAGATCAGGTAAGTACTTTTAAACTAGCCTGCTTTTGATGTACTTTCAAGAGAAAACATGTAGAAAATGTAGAATAGCTTAAGATCAAGTAAAGACTTTTAACTTAGCCAGATTTCAGCATATTCAAAGGGAAAACATTCATGATAAACACAAAAAGTAGTCTAAGATCAGGTAAGTACTTCGAAACTAGCCTGCTTTCAACATACTCTTAAGGGAACTTTTCAAAGCAACTGTTGGAGATAAACTAGAGGACAGGGCTAACCATAAACTTCTCTAGCTCAGCTTTAATTAGCAAAATTCTCAGGAACATTCGAAGAAAAAATATCAAGTTGTACTCAGGAAATATGGGCTTACCAATACTTCACTGGTTATATTCTATTGAATTACCTCCAAATTAACAATCAGCAGAAAACATAAAGGATAAATATTTTCAGTGAGATTTAGGGTACTTTAGAAGAAAATCCTAATCTATATTTGCTGTTATTTATCAGAGAAATGTGGACAGAATGAAAAAATAAAGGAAATAAAAATTACAGTGAGAAACACATCACCATTGACATAGACTAGGATCCCATAAATCAGCTGTTTGTATTTGATGTTCAAACTAGTTACAATATTCAAGTCTAATGGGCCTCTATAGCTTCAAACTTATCATCTCAACTTATGTGTTTTCACTTACAAACAGAGCTACAGTAGCTTCAAAGCTATTTAAATGCAACAGATATCCTGAGACCAACCTATATACTGTCTTCTACAGAAGTATTTATAGAAGAATGAGGAGGTGGAAGAGTTCTAGGTTTCAGGTATCATTAATTTCACACTAAATGCAGCTCCTAGCCTTGAAAACCCTACAAGGCATAAGGCAGGAGTGCTTTCAATTAAAACTCTGCTTCATTTAACTCTGTTTTTGCTTTTTAGGCTTAGTGGGTGAAAAGATTGACTTTCAGGCACTTTTTTATCTTTATAATAACTTTACTGACAGTTTAAAATGTTTCTTTTAATTGTAATAACTGTCAGTTGCCATTTGTTTTAATGTTTACTGACTGGGCCTTTTTAACTATTTATTCCTTTGAGGCAAAAAGTTGCAAGTGGAAATTTAGTAGCTAGGGATTCAATTAGCCCCTCTGATGTGGTACCGAGGTGTCCTTCATTGTTTTGTCTTCTTTCATTTCCTTTAAAACATTGATTTACTTTTAATATTGTGTATGCCTGATTAGGCTCTCTGTTTAGATTTAAGCCCTTTAGACCATATTCGAATTTTGTTGACTATGAATATCTATTTTATTTGTGTTTAATACCTTTAATCCTTTGATTATGCTCTGATTCTTCAATTAATTGATGCTCATTGTATTTCTGGTTGTTGGCAGGTGCATAGAGGTTTTTTTTGACTGGAGGGTTCTTACTGAAGGCCGATGGTCATGATCCATCGATAAATGTGGAGATAAAAACCCTCCTTTGGATAACCCTTTTGCGATGAATAGGCTCGGGATCTTCATCCCTAGCCTTCGTGTTATCATCATACTATGGGTCTCTTTGGCACTTTATCGGCCATGAAACTTGAAACAAAAAATATAAACCATATTATATAAGCCTATGAGAATGAGGAAAAATGTGACAGAGGTTGATGAGGGTGAGGAGCAGTGAGGGGAAGAGGTCTTGTCCCAGCGAAGAAGGCTTATGGATGAAAATGGGAAAAAAAATCCAGTTCAAAGAGTATTTGGTGCATATTGGGAAAAAGTGGTTTTCGCAATACCACGGGTGGTTATCGCACGACCCTCGGGCGGTAAGTGGTTTTGCCCAGAGGGAGTGCGATTCCATTGATCGCTTGCCATGTGGCTTTTGGAAAACTGCCAGTATCGCATTATTTTGGAGTGTTAAACTCTGAGCGCAAAAATTATGCGATATGCATCATCAACCATTGGATCGGAGACTCTAGTTCCAATGGTGCGGAATGAGCGTGATAGGTGGTGAGATGTGGGGTTGAAAGGTAAGTAGGGTCCATGATGATGTGTGCAAATATGTCATTTAGTGGGTTAATTCTATAGCGGGATGTTTATGTCGGGTTATTCTTGGGCCGTTGATCGGATTTGATCAACGGTCGAGATTGACTTTGGGCAAATGAGAAAGGAAGGCATATGAAGGAGAAAAAGGGATAAGATCTTGTGTGATGGCCGTTTGATAAGTTGATCAGACGGTTTGGATTGAGTCTTAGGCATAGAAAAGGGAATGATGCTTTGAAGAAAGGGGAGGCCCGATGACCGTTGATGTATCTGGATTAATGGTCCAAGATGAACAACGAGCTTTTCAAATGATGAAAGGAAAATATGAAAGAAAAAGGGATCGAGGAGGAAGGAGAGGGCTTAGTGCTGAGTGCGAAACTGGGGCATATGGAGAGATGAGTGACCAGAAGCGGTGGTGAAGGGGCTTAGTTTTTAAAGCGCTTGGTTATAGCATTGAGATTCTATGGAGAGCAGAGGCTGAGGGCTAAGCCGAAAAGTGCTTAAGCCTTGTTTGTTTGAAGAATGGGTTTTTAGCCTAAAAATTTGGGGTTTTAGGCTTTTTAGGGGTTTTGATAGGAGGGAAAGGGGGGTTTCAAAACTGATAAAGGAAATTTATTAGTTTTGAAGGGAAAAATGAAGGGTAAAATGGGATTTTTTAGAGACAAGTGGAGGATAAAAAGGGTCAAAATGAGTGAATGAAATGATGAAATAGGGGTTGTTCAGGGAACAATTTTGAAGGGGGAAGCAAGTTCGACTTGGTGGTTTTTAATTTTAGTGAAACAATAGTAAAAATTACTTGCTAAGTTCAACAGCACAAGAAGACTTCAAGAATGAGAAATTTTTTCATGAAAACAATCTCTTGAAGGCTTAGGACTTATTTTTAGCCATCATTTGCTCTGACAAAAATTTACTGATGACTAACAAGATGTCAAGGCAAGATTTTCTACGTATGAATACTTCACTTCCGTATCATTGAGATTATGACTCAAATAATAGATCAGATGTTCTATCCCATTTTCTACTTGGACCAATACCATAGCAATGGTCATATCAGCCGCAGTGATATATAATAATCATTCTGATAATTGGGGGGGATACATTAATTATGCCCATACAAGTGTATCCTTGACAACATCAAAAGAAGCTTGCGCAACCTTATCCCAATGGAAGGTAATACCCTTTTTCAAGAGCCGAGTAAATCCTTTAACCATTTCGACGTAGTTTGGTATGAACCTCCTTAGGAAGTTAGCCTTTCCTTGAAGTTTGTGTAACTGAAATAAATTTCATGGCACAGGAAAATCAAGAATGGTCTGGACCTTCAGTGGGTCGATTAGAATTCCTTCTTTTGAGACGACGAATCCTATAAAATGACCAAAACCAACACAAAACACACATCTATGTGGATTGAGGCATATTTTGTAGTGTCGAAAGCGTAAAAGGATAGCTCTCAAATGCATCAGGTGATCAATCTGGTTTCATGAATGCACGGGTAAATCTTCTTGATAGGGTTTTGTTAGCACGGAGTAACTTTTGGGAAAATTTTATGCCCTGGGCATGCATGGTTTTCAAGTTTATTGATTAAGGTTGGACAAAGAAAAAAATGGTTTTTGATCTCGCCTGATCATTTTTTATGCAAAATGAAATTAATTTTATTCAAAGATATAGAATTAATTAATTCTATATTTTAAATAAATTTAATAATTTAATTAAAGATTATGCTTATTCTGCTTATGGGTGAGGATCAAAGGTTGAAATTGACAGTTCAAATCAATTTCGGAACCCTCCTGTGTGTTGAAGTTTATTGAATGAGGGGGGTCCGAAAACGACAGTTTTAATAATCAGAGTCGTGATTGTGTGGCCAGCTATGGGGAGTTCAGACCCCCCCCTGTCTGAAACAACATACCATTTGCTGGACCCTTCGAAATCTGGTTTCGGGTTTTGTTGGACGAGCGCAACACCTCATTTCAAGCACCATGAGCCATAAATTCGATCTTTAGTGGTATTATTCTCCGACAAGTTGCTCAAGGGGCTTATTTCTTCACCACAATGCTACAAAAAATATTTTTACAAGCAGGAGCCATCTTCAACCACGGAATTGAGAGTGGGATTGAAGGCCCACGAATTATCAAAATCGATAAATGGATTGTTCCCCAGCAATCTACCGATGTAACCATGACTTGTAAAAATCAGGAACAAAATTATAGCCAGGATAACGCCCTCCATCTTAAATTTGGTATTAGAAGATAAATAATATGAAATCTAATTGTTGTTAGAAGCAAAGAGATTCGATATATCATTTCTACATGCAGAGGAGGGACAAAGCCGTGAGGCGCAAAGCTAGCACTTGATAAAGGTCATAGAGCATGTTTTTGTTAGGAAATTCCGACATATAGGAAATAATTAAGAATAACTTAGTCTAGTGTAGAGTTAGGTAAAGTGTGTTTCTTTACCATGTACATTTGTAACTTGTAATCTGACGGTCACAATTTGTAGTGATCTGAAGGTTCACTCTCTCCTTGGTATTAATGACACTTGATCCATGGCTTAAGACCTGATTGGTCCATGATCTCTATTTAAAGAGCATGGAGGGTAATTTGTCTATTAACCATTTATGAGAGAAACATACGTAAATTTTTCTTTTATATTAATAAATTTCCTAAAGTGGCCACGTTGGCTCAGGCCATGGATTGTTTCCCTCTTCGAGGGTTTTAACCACGTGATAATACTGGTGTACTGATTTGTGATCTGTTTGTGAGCGGTGACCTTTGGTTCTTGATCTATGGAACTTACACTGTAAATTCCTACATGGTATCAGAGCATCTAACTACACTTTGGTGTGATAATCAGAGTGCCAATCAGATATGTAAAGATCCAGTTTAGCATTAGCATATGAAAGACATTGAACTCCACATACACTTGATCAGAAAGCTCATTCATGATCGTGTTCTTGAAGTGCAGTACTATCCAACCAATGATCAAGTAGCCGATATCTTTACAAAGGCTCTCACAGAAGCAAAGTTTAACAAACTTCGATCCATGCTTGGCATTCAGGGAAGTTGTGTTTAAGGGGGGATAGGCTCTAATGCCTCCTTCCTTCTCCTATTATGTCACTTTTGTAAATCCTTCAATCTTGTCCCAATTTGTTCTTAAGAGGGGATGTTAGGATATTTTGAAACATAGGAAAAAGGCTCCTTTTGTGTCACCTTTGTAAATCCTTCAATCCTATCCCAAATTGTTCTTAAGGGGGGGTGTTAGGATATTCTGACAATTTTGTCCTCCCAATTGTGTTACGAATTTCGTGGAGCTGGGACTTGCAGTCACAACTTCAAAGGGAACCCTCATAAATTTGAAAGGATGCAGCATATTACCAAGAGATGACACAAAGGGGTAGCCAAGGGCATGCCCTCTTTGGAGATCAAAACCTATCTTGGGCCTTGGCCTTTTTCACTCTCGATCTAAGGTTTTCAATTTCGATTCAAGCCTTGTTCAAAAGCTATTACGCCTCAGAAACGTATTTGATATGAAAAGTATTCAAATATGCTATGGAAATTTTTGCGTTGGTGGCCCCAATATTGCTACGTTTACAACTGTATATCAAGCATGTGGGCCAAACTTATCATAGAAGTGATGTGTCAGACAACAACACAAAAAATGGAGCAGGTGAGAGGCTTGTTGCCCTGTCTACTTTTAAAGTGGCTCGAATGAGTTTGTCGGGTTTGTATGCAGCTAAGAACTTCAGAAATGGATATCGAGTTGGAAATGAAGAAGCTCAACAATAAGGGGTTCTACAGCTACGAAATCAACATTCTGAGAGGCTATTAAATACTACACTACACTACCAGAGAAAAGCTGCATGCATGACTTGACTGCAAAAAATTAGTAGCTATGTTTCATTTCTCATTACATGCAGGCCTTTTTCGATTAGGATGGGTAAGGCCATTAAGTTTTTGAGAGAACAGATTGCGAAGTTAGCAATGACTTTTTGGAGTCAGAAACAAAGTCCTCTTTTCTCTCAGGTATGAATCGGTTTATACATGGGAAGATTGGATTTGCTGACAAAGTCATAATGAAGCATGCTATGTATGTTTCCCAAATATCAGTGCATAAGGTTTTGTTAGAAGAAAATAAGGGAGTGGATCCTGGTAATAATTTTTTTTTAATCCCAGCAAGAGAAGCCAAGTGGAAACATTAAAGAATTCAAAGGCATAGGTAGTAGAGTTTCAGGCACCAAAGCAGTAGTATTAGAAGTGCATGAGGGACAAATGAAAAATTCGAAATCTTTGTTGCAGTAATCTTCCAGTTGTCCCAGCACTTACTCGACCTCAAGATATCACGGAGATCAACCACTGAATGCAAATCCTTATTCATATATGTTTTCCATTTCTCGAATGGCAAAGAATATCTTGTTAATAACATCATCCTGAGAATTAGGAGGAAGTTTTACACATGTCACCCCTATTGCAATCACTTCCTTAAATACTGATGATTAGTTATACACGTGTCATTATTTTTATAACAATTTTTCTATTTTTATAAAGAATATAGGAGATTCGATCAAATTGAGCACTTCAAGGGAATCAAAGCAGCACCAGATGTCCAAAAAAGTGCTAGATGTCCAGATGTCCTTAATGACTCCAACTGTTTTATTTACACATGTTAAAAAATGTTATCCCTGCTCTGTTATGTAGTTAATAAGAAAGTGACTGTCAGTTACGGCATGGATTGTAATCAATTAGTAGGGTTAGCATATATACTTTATTTAGTCGAAGTATGTGAGGGGGGAAATGGTAATGAGAAACAGTCCTATTCTGGAAAGTGGTTCACTAAGTTTCAAGTGACTATTTGCAAAGTAATACAAGACCAGTTGTTCAGGATTCATGTAGTGTTTGAAATGGTGAAGTTTTCTCCTGTTTTTATGTGTTTTTACATTATCTTCCTTTCTCAGTATTTCTGAATTCTTATAGTAAAGTAGAAAATAAAGAATAGGATTTTTTTATCTAAAGCACCCTATTCTATTTGTGTTTACAATAGTTTATGTTTTCTACTGATGCCAAATCGAGGAATTCTTAATTTCTCCTCAGTTTATGTTGAATTTTGCATTCTAGTCTAATTGAGGAATTATTAATTGATCCTCAATTTCTACTGAATTCCACTCTTCTATTATCTTTCCAATCCATTTAATCCTCAAATATCCAATGTAGCACACACAACTTGTCATGTTTCACTCATGTTGGATACTTCTGTAAATTGATCAACCAAGCCTTTGAATCCATTGCCCAATGGTATTTTTCCTTTACTTTCCCCACCAAACCAAATTCAAAATCCAAACTCTGAACCTCATAACTAGCCTAAAACTCCAATCAAACAAAGTTATATATAACAAAGAGATCCCTCTATGGGCCTAAGAGGGCTAGATCCTAGGCCCGAAGCAGTTCTGATGTTGGCCCTCTAGGATTCTCTCTTCAGCCTTCGGAATTACGGGGATCTAATAGGTTGAAAAATGTTCTTGATGTCATTGAAAGCATAATACATTGCTCTTTGAAACATTTCCACAACATTCTTTAAACCAAATGGGAGTTTCTGATAAGCGAATGTGCCCCAGGGACAAACGAATGTTGTCTTATATTGTTCCTCTAGTTGGATATTGGTTTGATTGTAGCCATAAAATCCTTCCATGAATGAAAATATTTCACATCCAGTACAATCGGTAATAATCTAGTCGATAAATGGAGTTGGATAGTTGTCTTTTGGACAAGCGAGATTTACATCCCAATAATTGACACACGCTTTGATTTTCCCTTGTTTCTTCATAACAGGAACAATGTTGGAAACCCACTTAGTTTGCGGAACAAGGTAAATGAAACTAGCACAAATTTTTTTTTCATGTTTTGCTTTAATGGCAGAGGCCTTCTTCGGATGAACATGACGAAGGCGTTGACGTGCCTGTTTGACATTAGGGTACATATTAATGGTGTGTTCAACGATACTATTATTTATGTCTGGAATTTCCTTGTAAGACCAATAAAATACATCACGAAATTCATGAAAGAGAGAGCTCTATGTTTCGACTTCTAATGGAGAACAAGACACGCCGAAATGAATGTTTTCTACAACATCGGGCTTGGTCGAAATATCAATAGAGATGGTTTATTCAATATTTGAAAAATTTTGCTCGGATTTGATTGCATTAATGGCAAAAGAATTCGAAAATAATTTTTTGATCAATGGGTGATATAGTTCAATAATATTATCTTCTTCGTAATCCCGAAGATGGGAGCGATGATGATGTTCTTCCCATGGTTCTCTTTCTCGCATCATGGATTCCACAATATTCTCATTTTTCAAGAAAGTGGATGAAAAAGGATCGGATGGAGTACCAAAATCTAATGAATGATGAACCCAAACGACCAACGATGATGATTTCAGATTCACCACCCAAGACATGTAGATTTATTTCTATGCCAGCACAATTGGGCTAGGCGTCAGAAATTCATCCAACGTAACAACTTCAGAATCACCCGTAATCTCCCTCAAGCCAGATGGAGTGGAAGATATCATGTAGCAGGTCTCTATGTTTGCAAATTCTGCCGAAGTCACAGGTGGTGGTAATGCAAAGGTTCCCATGAGGGTGGAATCCTTTAAGAGCCCTACAACAATGTTCTGAAGTGCTAGTTGGGGTGCCTGAACTAACAAAACACTTCTATTTACCTGGGAACTGGAGTCAAAGAAGGAGAGTTGATAGATGACTGTGATAACACCTTTATGTGGAAAGCCGATCATTCTAAAATATGTAGAAATGATCAAAGTCATAGCATATACCCATGACCTTCCAAGTAAAATGTTGTAATAAAGGGGTCCGTCAACGACCTCAACTTCAACATTCACTGTTTTCCCCCCTAGTTCAACATGTAGGTTATTGATGATACTGCAAGGCTTATATGTAAGTCCGTCAAAAGCTTCATTAGGGGAATTTTGAGGTCTAAAATGGGCCTCTTAAGGAAATTATAAAATAATAGTGGAAATAATAAAATAAGATTAGCTCACATCATCAAAATTTTGAGAGAAAAAATAAAAAACTACTTTTTCAACACGTATTTTCAACTTATCTCCCTATGGGTTTACTCAAATTTCGAGTGGTAACACTCGTTGGATGCATAATTTTATTCTTCATCGCAAGAGTACCCATGTTGCACACTTTTGATGGACTATGCTACATGAAAAATGAGAAATACATGAAAAATGTGATTGTAATCACGTTTTTCATGTATTTATCATGTTTTCTTGTAGTAGGTTCCATCGAAAGTGTGCAACATGGGTAATCCTTCGATGAGAAAATAAATTTTACATCCAAAGAGTACTCCCACTCAAAATTTGAGTAAAAATTTAAGGAGATAAGTATAAAATATGAGTTGAAAAAGTAGTTTTATTATTTTATTATTTTTTAATCTTTTTACTTTTTTACTCCAAAAATGGTGAATCATCCCCCATGGTTCAAATCATGATATTGAATATTATTGGTTCTTATCAAGTTTATTTTGTTTGTACATTTTTCTTAGGAGGCCCATTTTAGACCTCAAAATTCCCCTAATGCAACGTCGTAGGCGATTGAGATAGGCGTGGCGAGCCAAGTGACTTCCAACAGTTTAGAGACATAATGCATGTAGATGCTCCCTCATAAATAATAGTACGATGAACAAGGTGATTGAGAACAGTTACTTGGATGGAGAATGCTAATTATACTGGTAATTGCGGCACATAGCTCGTATGATTAAAAGCTACGGGATTGGAATTTGTCAAATCAATTCCACCAATTTCCGACAACAAAGCCTGCTTCCGGGAGGGAAAATTTTGAAGCACCTCAAGGGCTGACATAGTTGAAGGGGATTGAGCCAAATCTTCAACTATATTATAATTTTGAGCAGCTCGGGCTTGAGGATTAAATCTCGATTTATGAACGACTCCCTTTGGTGGTTTTATTGTCAATTTAGGAGTAGCAGTTGGCGGTATCGATTTCGTAGACAAATTCATGGTCGAGGTAGTAGGTTAATCAATAGCCCGACTACCATAATATTTATTACGTGTTGACACCAAAACATTAGTCGATGGTTTTTTGATAGACAACATAAGCACTTGGGAACTAGAAGTTGGATCCGTAGCAACCAAATGTGTGTCCGGATTTGGAAATGAATCTATCAACATAGAGGATGCATGCGAGGTCTTAAGCAATTTTGAGACTTCGGCACGGTGAGGAAAATCTCAAAAAAAGTGTGCTCTTCATTACAAATTATACAATGGTAACAAGGTTTCCAATTTCCAGTCGACTGATCAGATGATCATTCTTGTGAGGTAGAAGTTTGATTTTTCTTTGATTTCCCCTTTTTCTTATTTCCAGGTCACTTGTCACATTTTCCCTTGTCAGATGACATGACATGGATTTCAAAACAAGGCGCAACATCAAATGTAGTAGAATGATGTGTTCTTGTAGTACCAATCATACCGTTTCCGGTATGAGAGTCCTTACATGGAGGAGTGAAAGTAAAATTAGATTGCGGGGCGTTGGGCATTTTCTCGTAGAGCGTGCCAACTGAGTATAAATCAAGTCTAAGTACTGGGCATGATAAATTACCTTCTCTTCAGTGACGATTCCACCCTTAGCCACATCCTCAGTTATATATGGTAACAGGGACTTAATGAACCACTCAACAAGGAGCTGATCAGGAACAAATGTCTTAATCATTCTATGATGACGACGCCACTCATGAATATGATCAGAAATGTGAGTAGCATTAGTTTGTTTAAAATTAGTCAAGAGTTTCATTCCAGTTTCATATCATATGGGTAACTGGAAGTGGGTCAAAAAGACAGTAGCTAGTGTAGTGAAATTATCAAATGAAGCTCTCAGTAACTCAAAGTACCATTTCGCGGTCGGACCAGTGAGCGTAATACGTAGTCGAATGGAGTCATCATTTAGGGAGTTAGATGAACACCACAAATTATAAGTCATAAAATGCATCGACAGGTCTTCTCCAGGGTTTCCATTAAACTTAGGAATATCTGAGGGTAATTTATGAGGTATCACCGGCCACCAAGGAGCGTAATTGATTGGATCATTGGTGAGCCAGTTTAAATCCGGTAACTCTAAAGTTGCAACAAAAGAAAACTATTGATTTAATTCGGGTTGAGCATAGCCAAGGTATGATGGAATTGCTTGGGAAACCAGCCTTTGAGAACCCACATAAGGAATCTTTTGATGGTAACCTTGACATGGGTTGTTTTGATAAGAAAATGCTTGAGGATTCTGTTGACCAAAACCTGGGTACGCTACTTGTTGAAATGAAGGTTGTGGAATTTGCGCTTGTGGCTACCAAGGGGTCTGTCCACCAATATTATAACCTAAAATAGGATAGATTTCATTTGGTTATGGATAGGTATAACCTGGTTATGATTGCGACATCTCATAATATGGTAATCCAACTTGTGAATAAATAATTCTGGATACAGGTGGTTGTTGTAAACCAGTTGAAGGAGTTGGAGTTTGAGGGCCCAATACTTGAGGGTATTGGGTGGAAGGACTTTCCTCGGATGGTTGAGGTACAATAGTTTGAGCCTGTAATAGGGGTAAGGATGTATTAAAAAGTGGAGTAGATGTGGGTGAAACAAGTTGAACCAGTTTATATGATTGCACAATCGTTTGTGGTTGGATGGGTAGAGTGGTCTGCCACTGACAAAATTTCATTCCAAAATTAGGGTGACAAAATAACAACGGAGTACTATCAAAATGGGTGACCATGATTGCCACCCAGCATGAGGAGTATAATAAGATGGAAAATATTGTTCTCCAAATGCAGGGAGTCCAGTTGAAATTGTACTTTATGGAATATACCCAAATGGACCAGCTTGATATTTTCCTGATGATGTATATAAAGGATCAAGCCATTCAGTACTCACTATAGATGTACCAGATAGAATACTAGATGATGACATTGGTGAAGTCCATGGATTTGACGATGCACTAGAGAAGGTTCTAGATAAATAATTGTAACCAGGTAGGACGGAAGGGACACCATATAAATGTGACTCTGGTGATGTTGTCATTGGTATAGCAAGAGTAGGTGTTGTCGCAACTGGAATAGATGGTAGATCCAAAGATGTTGTCTCAACGATGGTTATATGACCCAACGTCTACCTTATAGGATCTATGGGAACTCAAAGTGAAATAGGATCAACAAAATTAGAGGAAGGTGATTGAGGAAAAGACTCATACAGGTAAATCTCATCTCCAAAATGGGTTGGAGTTAAAGGTGTTTTGTCTTGTGGTATTTATTCAATAGAAAACAGACCAAGTGGAAGGATTTCACCGTCAGGCCCGAAGTATATTTCAGGCGGTTGAATGCGTGATATGGGAGACTCAATGGCTACAATATATTGTGGGGAAATCGATACAGGAACAACTTCTATTTGTTTGAATTCAGGATTCATATCTTCTGGCAAAAGAATGACAGGATCCGGATCAACTTCCAGTTGAAAAACGTCAGGTTCGAGAGGTATGGTCTCAGTGGTTGGATGGATTGTGACCACAGGTAGTTGAGAGGACTTTGTCTCGACAATAGTAGATGAACCAATATTTTAGAAATAACTCGAGATGAATCTAGTATATGTGAGGATGATGTCACACCAGAGGTACTGATAGTACTAATTTCAATAGAATGATGTCGCCTTCACCAACCAGAAATGGCTTCCGGTGGTAAAAATGGTTTGAGTGATATTCTATGCGAATGATGGGGAAAGGGATGTTATTCTTCCACAATGACTGATTTATTTTATGACAAAAAAAATAAAAAAAATAAAAGGGAAATTCTAGGCAAAAGTTTTACCAAGTAATTTTGAACTGCAGAATACCTCCAGGCGAACCAAGAAGTACGGGCAAGCAATCTCCCTGAATGTTGTGTTCGATGTATCACAAGTTACAAGGTGGCTGAATCTGTTCACTATGGATGGATAGCAACCTAAAATTTTCCTCCCAAATATACTCGAAGGTATGTGGAGTCCCAAGTCCGTATTAGTGCTGTCTAATGCGAATCCACACAACGAGAGCACCCCATTATACTTTTCGTACTAGAACACTGCCCTATATACCTGAAGGTACGTGGACGAGCTCCGATTAATTATGTACGCGGAGTGAGGTATCACACTAGGAATGTATTGCAGAAAAGTTAGAGACAACTACTATGTTTAACAACGCCAGAACACGTCTCTAGCCTAGACCTTCTAAATTTTATTGCTATGGTTCCAATGATTTCTTAGGTAAATTGATGTAAATTTTATTTTGAATATGTTTAAAAAGTTAGTCTTTGAGGTTCACTGCGTGATGTGATGTAAATTCCTAAAAATGAAAACTAAAATGATAAGAAAAATTTTCAATTTAAGTTTTTTCAATGAAAATCCTAGCTACTAAGGGAAAGAGAAATTAGTTTTTAGAGCAAACAACAAAGAGCACAAACTAAAACACAACTTTCCTAACTTGTTCCTATGCAACACACACAATTTACTATATGCATATGCATGCTTTTCTTTTCATATCCCTTAATGTGAATGCAAGAAAGGAAACTATGTGCATCAAATCAATAAAACAAGTGTTTTCTTATTTGAGAAACAAAGAATTTAACAACAATTTCTCTTTTAGGAAAAATGAAGAATGGAACTACAATTTTTCATACAAGAAATGAAGAATGAAATGAAAATTTACTTTATGAAAACAAATGGATCTAATACAGACATAAAATAATTTGAATTTGATTTTCCAATGATAAAGAAAAACACTAAAGAGACATTGAACAAATTTAATTTTCAAAGGAGGAAGAATCTGGTAAGTTCATCGGTCTCTAAGAGGTATTAGACAGTTGAGAATACATCAAACAAATGGATGAGAATGATAGCAATGAAAAATTTTAATGGAATTTGGTTGGCTAAGGGGGAAACACAATCTCTAAGGGAAGAGAGTGCATTGCAGTGCACCCTTGAGTGGGAGACAGTGCAGTACAACGCACTGTGTATTGACCAATAGTGTGTTGGGTGCATCAGTGATTGAAAATGTAAGCTACATAACACACTTATAATGCAATTATTTCATTCAAAAGTATAATAAATAAAATTATATGCCACTTGAGGATTAGCAGAGGAAAAAACACTAGGAATGATAGGATACTCTTCAGCGGAGTCACCAATTTGTTATGCAGAATTTTGATCTACAGATAAATCAAATTCTCTAAGTGTGGTGCTAGGCACTTAGAATAATAGAAGAAAGACTTTGCTATCACTTTCTCTAAAATAAGGAGATACATAGGATGATGAAAGAACCTACCTATGATCCAAGCGCTTATTCTTCTTCCTTTTTCGTTGTTGTTGTCGCTCTCAATCTAACTCAGATCGTCGTATCAATTCCTACAAACATAAATAAAGAACATCAAAAAACATGCATATATAGATATCAACCTATATTAAACACTCAAATCGATTATATGTGAAACATATATATCATTCAAGAATCCATTACATGAGAAATAGAAACATAAAGATATACATATATGGGAAAATGAACAACAATCTTTATTAAAGAGTAGAAGGGGGAGGTTACAACCAATGATAGATTTGATGCTGCCAGCTCCAGCTTCATCCCAGCCTCATCACATCCAACATCACACCAGAAACATATCATTACTTTCACTCTCTCAAATGAGAATCCAACAATATTTCTTTACCAAAATTCTTCCTTCCCTAGCACTAGGATCTATGCTCAATTTATAGGGAAACTGATGGTAGTTTCTCAATGAATGACTTTACAATAATAGGAAAGACATGTTCCCAAGTTCATAGGTGTTATATGGACACTTGGATTCAAATTTTGACAAATATGGAGTCTTATAGAAGGCACTGGCCATGTGGATATTCTCGGAACAATGAAAATTCCACTCTTAGGTGACCAACGCACTCTTGAATGTCGAGAAGTGAATTGCAGTGCACCCTTGAATGGAGGATGCTGCATATGCAACACAGTTAGTCCCTTTAGAGGCAGCGTTGGTGAGTCAATAGGTGATATAACATATACTTCAAACCTTGGAAATCTCACTATAGAAGCCACGAGTGAATTTTTTTTCTCTTAGGGCATATAGAAACTGAAATGTAAGGGGATGATAGACCTTATTTTGTTGGTACTGAGGATGATGTCCAGTTTGACCAGGTCATGGGGGATGATCCCCAAATTGACCTATAAGAAACACTCAACCTTCTTCTTTTGCACAATAACTTTCAGTTGCTTCCCTTTGTATAGGCATTATTGGCCTTTTTTTTGTAGCACAGGCTCACTCGTCCTCTCACACAACAACATAGACTCTCTCAACCTCTTTCCTTTGCATAGGATCTCTTGGCATCTTTTTTGCAGCACAAACCACTCAACCTCTTTCCACATAGCTCACTGGCTGATCAAGAGCTCAAGTCCGAGCTATGGAAAAAGATCAAAATTTAAAGTGTTCAAAATCACTTACAACCTAAACAATCGTATAGGCCTCATCGATACAATCTTGGCGCCGTGAACGACACTCAAATCCGACATTGTATGCGAAAGTTATGCAAGTTTGAAGTTTTCAGTAAACTGCAAAAAACTGAGTTGACCAGGTTTGAATTTAAAATTTTGAAAAATTAAAAAAGGAATATTCCTAGAATATTCCTCTAAATATTCCCTAGAATATTTCATTCGAACCAATTATGTTTTGACAAGTGTCATGCTGTTATTCGTCAACGGTTTGACTTTGGGTTTTTGGGCCAATCAACGGGTGCCACATGGCAAGCCCGGAGCCCGCCATGTGGCCCAGGCCATGGAAAGGTTTTGGCATGTTAAAATTTTTAAGGGAAAATGAATTTGAACCCGCGACCTCATGCGCACAAACCAAGAGACCCAACCAATCAGGCTCCAACATGTTTCTTAACATCAAATGCAGACCAGTTGTATTTGAATGTTTTAAAAAAATTGGGTGGCAGAAAAAGGGGGCCAACCCCCTACATACCATATGACCAAACAACCACGTCCAAGGGTCTATCACCAGTGGAGTTTTATATGGTTAACACATAATCGTTAACATTAAATATGTGTGACCACGTTTTGTTTAATGCGATGGTTACAAAAAACGTTATGACAAACATTTTATTCGGCAGTTTGGGCGGAGAGGTCATGTGACCACCCCCACTTCGGCTTTTAATGAAAACCACTAACCACCGAAAAGTTTGGACAGAGTCCACCTTTTTGTCAAAATATGCCAAAGTTACCGCGCTTATCTGTAGTTAGCCCACATTTAGTGGGATTTTTACTTGACATTGGGCAGAAGTTTGTTTATATCATAACTTCTCCAATATTGGACCAATTTGGACGAAATTTTGGTCAATTTAGACTATTCTTAGCATTATTGAGTGTTTGGGATAGGTTCCATAGGTATTAGAGGTGTTCTACAGCCATTTTTTCTTCAGGGAAGTTTGGATAGCCATGAGGGCCCTTGGGGAAATAGAGCTGTATTGAGTTGTAACTCACTGTTTGAGGTGAACCAAAAATCATTTTCAGCTATTTTCCACCTTATAAACCTAATGGAAGAGGTTTCATAACTTCTTGAATACTTTCAGAGCCTGAAAAGCTTCAGGGAAGTTTGGAGAGCCACGAGGGCCATTGGGGAAATGGAGCTGTATTGAGTTGTACCTCACTGTTTAAGGCGAACCAAAAACAATTTTCGACTATTTTACACCTTCTGAACCTAACATAAGAGGTTTTAGAATTTTTTAAGGACTTATACAGCCCGAAAAGCTTCAGAGGAGTTCAAAGAGCCATCAAGGCCTTGTTGAAGAAGACACTGTTTTTGGTAATTATTCACTATTTAGTGAATATGGAAAGGCATTTTTAGCATTTTCATGTCTTCTAATTTTGTATTTACAGTTATATTTGCCTATTAAGGCACTTTTAAACTTGTATTAGCATATTGGAGCATTTTAATACAAGAGGGCAAGCCAATTTGGGAGGCTCGGTCCATCAGACGTAGCCCAGGAGGGGTGATATGCCACCAAATATCTGAGTCATGTTATGCTGAAGTTATTTTTCTGTGTATTTTTGATTTAATATGTTAAAAAAAAAACTTAAATAACATTCCTTCACACATAAACTTAGAAACAGTTACCAAATACATTTTTTTTAACTTGAAATACATGGAGAATTTTGCACACATTTAATTAAATGGAAATGGATACTTTGCACAACATTTACTGCATTTTCAAATACTTCCATTTTCAGATCAGATGGTATCAGAGCTCAGGTTGAGCATTTTTTTTTGTGCAAAAGGTGTTAAAATAATGTAAAATATTGGCTGTTTTATTGGTTGCAAATTATTTATTGTATGAGTTTGCTTGAGTTGAAAAGATAGCTGATGTTAGATAAGTCTTGGAAAGGAAAAAAGAGTTGTAGGCTATTTCCTTACCCAAAAGTACCTCAAGATTATCTTTGGAAAAAAAACCCACTTGATTAGTGTTTTCTACAAAAGCTATTGGAGTTTGTGTTTTATGGATGCTTGAATAAGAAGGGGGATTTGCAGACATTTGGTTAAAATCTTGTCAGTTGTTTGAAAGCTTTGAGAACTTTTCTTTGGAAGTTCCTTTTGTTAATTTGAACATTTACATAATGAAAAATTCTTCCACAAGTGAAGTTTCCTCCTTCATGATATTCTTCAATGATGACATGAAGAATGAGTTCATTAAAGTGAAGGACATTGTGCAGATTCTAATTGAGGATCAAAGAGAAAGTGTTAAGCTTCATGCACAATTGTTAGCCATGAAGGAAGAGAAGGAAACAATTCTCCAAAGACTGCATGACATGGAGAAACAACTCCTTCAAGCTCAAGAAGCTTTGTCCAAGAAAATTTCTGAGGAAGAGGTAAACCATTCCAACTTGTCTTCAATTTCCTCAATTGAAAAGTGTGTTGGTTCTTTTGAAAAACATACAAGGGGTATAGGGTCCAAATTAATGTTTAAGATGGGCTATCATGAAGGCAAAGGGTTGGGAAATCATGCACAAGGCGTGGTTGACCCTATTTCGGTGGTGGATTGACCCAAGAATGTTGGTCTTGGATATGAGCAGTTTAATGGCGAAGGCTCCAAATCCTTGAATGCATGTGATGAAAATTTAAAGAGAACCTTTATTCCAAGTTCTAAAATGCATATATGTCAAAATTTTTTTAAGGATGATTTCCATTGTTTTAAGCCATCATTTCAACAAGTAGAGGGTAAACATGTCGCTTATGGTGAGCCTTCAAGTTCAAATAGTTTTCAAGACAAGACCTGTGATGTAATTCTGAAAAAGAAAGTTGTAGCCTTTATTATTTCATCGTCTTTCGAAGACAAAAAGGATGGACATTCCATGCAGAAAAAGAGGTATAATTATTCACATGATCAATTTGATTATGTTTCAACAAAGAATGATAATTTTTCTTGTTCAAATGAAAGAAATTTTTGTTGCACATTTTGTGGTGGATTTAACCATGTTGCTTCAAGATGCTGGTTGAAAAGGAAAGCACATAGGAAGCAGAAGAGGCAAAGAAAAATTTCACAAAAAGTGCATAAGAATTACACATTTTGTCAAAATAATGGACATGATGTCTCTTGTTGTTGGACTTTGCATCCAACAAGTCGTCCAAAAAAGAGGCAGCTTGAGGACAAAAAGATTGGCGCAAGTGGATCTATGGATTCCATTATCGATGTGAATATGGAAGATTCACATGAAGAAATGCTATTGCAACAAAAGACGCCATGGAGTTGGCTTGGTAGGAAGTGGATTAAATTCTTAATGTAGTAAGTTATACTCATTTTGTACATGCAAATTTCAGATTGGTATGCATGTATTTTAGTTAAAAAGTTTGATGAAAGATTGCATGTAAAAGCAGTTTCAGTTAAAGGAATTTCTTTATTGTTGAAAATTTTTGCCATGGACGTGTAAAATATGAGTATAATACTCAATTATATTGTAGCAATGTATTTTAGTTCAGCTCTTATAGTCACCGACATGTTATTGGGATGATGTACTTGTTGGTATTTGAAAAGAAGAGTTGAAGTTGCACATGTACATAGAGGTTGTATGTGTAATTAGAGAACTGTATAATATTTCATTGTACATGATACATACACATGTGGTTTTCAATATGTGTCATGTTGTTTATCGACTTGTGTCGATTGTGTCACACTTGTTTGTCGACTTGTGTTGATTGTGGGCACATTTTTTACATTGATGGTTGTGTCAATTGTATAGCACATTTCATGTCAACTTGTTGATGATGTCGTATGTTGCACGACTTATGCTTGAGTCAAAGGTGTTGTTGATTGTGGATCGATAGATGGATACACCATTTTGAAAAGAATATTACCATATATTTGATGTTACAGGAAGCTGACAATCAATGCTTTGAAGGAGCAAAGAGGTGATCTTCATTTCAAATTTTGCATGAGATTTTTGTTTCAAGATTGATGTGCATTCTTGTGATAGGATTTTTCAAGAATTTTTTAGTCCATTTAGGGCTTGATGTTCAGACTACTTCTGCAATTTTCTCACCAGTAATTTGCTGAGTGAGTGCAATAAAAGTAGCTCTTGGCAGGAGGATAAGCATCAGTGAAGGGAAGAGTGAATTTATTTCTAGTTAAAGTTCAAAATCATTTGCCATGAAAGGAAAATTTTTGGAGGCTGAAGAGAAGAGGATGTTTTTATTCTCTCATTTTCTGTACAGTTCAGTTTTAGCATTTCAGTGAGCTTTTGGGGTCCAAAAGCTTCTCATTTGGGAGGTGTGATCAGGAGCTCAAGTCCGAGCTATGGAAAAACTCAAAATTGAAAGTGTTCAAAATCACTTGCAACCTGAACGACCAGATAGCCCTCATTGATACGATCCTGGTGCCATGAACGACACTCAAATCCAACATCATATGTGAAAGTTATGCAAGTTTGAAGTTTTCAGTAAACTATAAAAAACTGAGTTGACCAAGTTTGACTTTCAAATTTTGAAAAATTAAAAAAGGAATATTCCAAGGAATATTCTTTAAATATTCCCTATAATATTCCATTCGGGCCAATTATGTTTTGACAAGTGTCATGCTGTTATTCGTCAATGGTTTGACTTTGGGTTTTTTGGCCAATCAACAGGTGCCACATGGCAAACCCGGAGGCTGCCACGTGGCCCCAGGCCATGGAAAGGTTTTGGCATGTTAAAATTTTTAAGGCCCAACGAATTTGAACCCACGACCTCGTGCGTGAAAACCAAGCGACCCGACCAATCCGGCTCCAACAGGTTTCTTAACATCAAATGCGGACCGGTTGTATTTGAATGTTTTAAAAAAATTGGGTGGCGGAAAACTAGCGGAGTTTTATACGGTTAACACATAACCGTTAACATTAAATACGTGTGACCACGTTTTGTTTAATGCGATGGTTACAAAAAACGTTATGACAAAAATTTTATTCGACAGTTTGGGCGGAGAGGTCATGTGACCGCCCCCACTTCAGCTTTTAATGCCAACTACTAACCACTGAAAATTTAGATTGGAGTCCGCCTTTTGTCAAAATATGCCAAAATTAGCGCGCTTATCTGGAGTTAGCCCACATTTCGTGGGATTTTTACTTGACATTGGGCAGAAGTTTGTTTCTGTCATAACTTCTCCAATATTGGACCAATTTGGACGAAATTGTGGTCAATTTCAACTATTCTCAACATTTTGGAGTGTTTGAGATAGGTTACAAAGGTATTAGAGGTGTTCTACAACCATGTTTTCTTCAGGGAAGTTTGGAGAGCCACCAGGGCCATTGGGGAAATGGAGTTGTATTGAGTTGTACCTCACTATTTGAGGTGAAACAAAAACCATTTTCAGCTATTTTCTACATTCTAAACCTAATGGAAGAGGTTTCATAAATTTTTGAAGACTTTTAGAGCCCGAAAAGATTCAGGGAAGTTTGGAGAGCCACGAGGGCCATTGGGGAAATGGAGCTATATTGAGTTGTACCTCACTGTTTGAGGTGAAACAAAAACCATTTTCGACTATTTTCCACCTTTTGAACCTAGTGGAAGAGGCTTCAAAACTGTTTGAGGACTTCTATAGCCCGAAAAGCTTCAGAGGAGTTCAAAGAGCCATCATGGCCTTGTTGAAGAAGGCACTGGTTTTGGTAATTTCTTCACTGTTTAGTGAATATGGAAAGGCATTTTTAGCATTTTCATGTTTTCTGATTCTGTATTTACAGTCATATTTTCCTATTGAGGCACTTCTAAACTTGTATTAGCATTTTGGAGCATTTTAATACAAGAGGGAAAGCCAATTTGGGAGGCTTGGTCCAGCAGATGTAGCCTAGGAGGGGTGATCTGCTCACCAAATATATGAGTCATGTTATGCTGAAGTTATTTTATTGTGTATTTCTGATTTAATATGATAAAAAAAAAACTTAAATAACATTCCTTCACACATAAACTCAGAAATAGTTACCAAATACATTTTGTTTAACTTGAAAGACATGGAGAATATTGCACACATTTAATTAAATGGAAATGGATGCTTTGCACAACATTTACCATATTTACAAATAATTCCATTTTTAGATCACTAGCCACAATTTTTCTTCCCCTCCTGAGTTGTGTTCCTCTGCTACACACTTGTCGATGTTTCCTTTGTTTTCCTCCATACTGCAAAGTGTACTAAATGATTTTCTTACCATGCTATAGTCACTTCTGTTCTCAAACATGGAAGTTGAGTTAATTCAAGGAATGGGAACCTAAGTGTTCCCATGCTGAGACATAAATACTCAATCAAAATGCACACTCCAACTAGGCTCCCCATGCTAATTAATTCCCCAATGAGCTTGAAAGTTACTTCAACATGGCGTCTCTATTCTTAATTTAATTCAATGAGGCATGCACGAGAGATCAAAGGTGGCTTAATTCAACTCAAGACTAGACCAAAACTCTTCTATTCAAGACATGGTTCTCGTTGCGTTGACTCAGTGATATTGATAGTTGATATTTACCCTAGTGACCAACTATTACGTGTGCATGTACTCTTAGCTACAGAATCATTCATCCTTAAACAACTCTATGCTGTAGTATCAATGCCCCAACATTTCATAACATTACTAAGGTGACTTATTCTAGTATTTAACTCCTTTTTCTTCACCCCTTATTGGCTTTCACCATGGGACCGGGTGACGTAACTATCAAAATAGCCTTCAATATCCTATCAGGGGTTTATTTCCTTGTGTTATTTCTCTATGCCCTTAGTTATATGTGCTCCACGGCTAAATGCCAATCAACATCAAAAGCCCTTGGTATCATAAATTCTTAAAATTTCAATTAGAGAGAAGTTTTAAAATCTCCTACCTCTGATATAATAGTGTGGTGGTTCCATAACACTTATATGTTGAGCCCTTTAGTATGCACTTGGTTCTTTGTGCTCTGTGACCAAGTGTCAACAACTTCTGAGTTCCTTGTATCAAATCATAAATTTCTCAAAATAAGAATTATAGTGAGCATATGAAATCTCTGACCTATGATATTCCGACCTATGAGATGATGTCATGTTGTTGTCATCAACCCCATGTGGCATATCCATATTCGTGACATGTGTTACCAGGATTTTCCCCCTTAGCCCACCAAATAATGTTGAATATGACTACCATGTGTCCTTTGTATGGCCATGTCATTCTGACATCATCTACCACCATCAACTCCTAAGGGCCAATCAACGGCTTCCATCTGTCTTGTTTGAGGAGAGAGAAAGGGTCCCTCAGTTCTTGATTTTACAAATGATTTCCTTTGTAAATCCCGAGTCCCCGTAACCTCAAAAATTTTAAAAGGATCAATTAATAATAACATACGGAATTTTGATGTTTCGAAGTTCTGAACCTTTCGACATCCCGATATAATAATTTATGAGGTTCCGAGGTTCCAAACATCTAAGGTCCTGATGTTTCAAAAATTTTCCTGCTTCCACATTTCTTTTAAATAAACCATCGATGTCCCAATGTTCCAACCTTCCGGCATCCCGAACTTTTGACCCTCCAAGGTCCTAATATTCCGATATTCCAAGACTCATATCCTCAACCTGCTCCCCTGGTTTCGAAATTTAGCTTTCTGAGGACTTCAAGTTCCTTACTTCGGTTATCAATAAATTTTGATCCTGATATCCATTCATGGAATTCCACATACCGTTGTAAATATATTTCTGAGCACTAATCAAATATTTTAACTTTAGGGGTATTTGAGCTAATCTATTAACGTATAATATCCTCTAAAGTTTGAGACTCCTAACCATCATAGCCATCATTTTATGGATTCTCCAATAGGCCTGCTACTATGGTGATTCTCTACCAGAGATTGATGAAACCATAGGATTCCCACTAAGCTTGAAACATCAAACATGTAAAGATATCCCAATTACCATCATAGTTATGCTAGGGGACATCAAAGCTAACTTTTTTTGCCACAAACGTCCATGCTAGAGCACATCAAACTTGCCAAATTACCATCACAACTAGGATAGGGGACATCAAAGCCAACATCTATTACCAAAAACATCCATGCTAGTCTGGTTGACATCAATGCCAACACTCTTGTCAACTTTCAGACAATTCCAACTTCCCAACACATCTCTCAACAAGATTGTTGGAATCAACGCCAAAACACGTGTAGGCACTAGCCATCTAGAAAATGCCAATTGTCCAATAGGTTATGTTTAAGTAAAAGAAAAATAAGAGTGTAAAGGATGCATTTGATATGGAAGGATTACAAAAAGTGATCAAAGCTATGTAAAATGAAGTATTCAATCTTAAGAAAAAAGTTGCAGAAGTATATTCTTCCAGAAGACCTTTCATACATTTCAGAAGGATGCAACAAAATCCTCCTCCAAATCAAACTTATATTGTTGAATAAGAAGAGGAGGAGGGAGAAGAACAAGCTAAAGAAGATTAAGAAGAAGAGGAAGTAACATATGAAAATTCTACTTGGTATTTTGTAGGCTAAATTTCAAAAGATGATGATGAAGAAGAAGCCCTTCCTATTACTACCAGAAGCAAAAGCTATGTTGGCACATATATTACTAATCAAAGCTCTGCAAATTTTCCTTCATCAAATAAAGGTTCACCTACTACTTACTCTGCTCCAATAAAGAAGAACTCTCCACCAACCTCTAGATCTCCCCCTCCTTCTACTAAAAGTTTTACTGCAAATAGGTGTGCCCCAAAAACTCTCGTAATTTCTGATGGAATAGAATATAAGATTATAGAAGATAGGAAGAAGAAAAAGGCTAATATTTCACTTTATGAGGTTAGTAATATTAAAAAATAACAAAAAAATTTATTAAATGTTTTAAATGCTACTCCAAAATCTACTCTACTGGCTAATTTTGTAGCTACTAAGATTACAAAGACCAAAACTAAATCAAAGCCCTGTTAGCACTCCACAATTTCTTCGGGATGAAGAGAGAAACTCGGAGGTAGCCACAAAATCACTTGTAAGCTAGAATATAGCCCTTCTATCTTTAGAGAGGGCTCTCTCTGTCTTAAATTTTCAATCACTGAGATGTTAGGCTAGGTATGGTTCTTAGTGGGGTATACATTTTCAAGGATTTGTTGGTAGGAAAGAAGACATATCCATTGGGAATGGAGTCATGTAAAACTGATTATGTTTCCAGTGATAAGATGATGAGAAAGAGGAGTTTTTACATGGGTAGGGTAGGTTATTTATTTGGATATATTTAGTTTAAATTAATCATAAGAGGGTGAGTGGAAGATAAATGTTAAATGAAAAACAAAGCATCATACAATAAGATGAATTCTAAATGTCATTTTAGCAAAAAACATAAATGTTTAGTAAAATGAAGTAGAGCACTATTTGATGTGAATTCTGAGTCAATATATTTGTTTAACTAAACACAAAGACACATTTCAAAGAATTATTTTTATATAAGTTTTGTGTTATACAATACCCCTCATTTAGTTTTACTAAATGGGGACCCTTTAGAAATAAATAGGAAATTTATTTTATTTAATTTTCAACTTGAAGTAAAAAAACTTTAGGAAATAAAGTTTCTTTTGTTTTTCTGCTTTCATTCCTTAGTTCGCATCGCAATTCATATAGATTAAAAAATTATATGACTTAAAATCCACTAAGTCATGTGAGCTGTGATATGCGCTAAAGCCTTTCCAAAGTCATATCAAATTCTTATTGCAAACGCTCTAATCACTGTTATAAACCAAAATCGCATCATGCCTCATTTAACAATAAAAAATTATAAACAATTCGGTCAAAGTTGCGATTAAATGGACCTGACGAGCCAATAGAGAAATAAATAAAAGATTCAAGGTCTAATAGAGCGCAATGACATGATTTCTTGAAAGTGCACTTCACATTTCACAAGACATAACTAAAAGCAAACTCAATATTGCATAAAAGTTGTGATGTGCGATTTGCGCAAATCACATTTCACGGGATTTATGGGTAACATCACAAATGAAAATATTTATTAATTGCGATGTGCGATGAATGGTAGTTAATTACTCAAGAATGTGAAATAATTCATGTCAAATCAAACTGAATACGAGATCCAACATCTTAAATTGATCGACATGCATTTCATGTGAAGGTGTAAGAGATTTGATTTAAAAAGATTATCGGTGATTAACTACATTTAATAGAAGTAAGGTTTTGATAGATTCATATCTACTTCGAGCATGTGTTGAAGTGATTGAATGCCGAACTTGTTTTAATTCTATCTGCCTCTTTGTTCTCTATATTTTTAATGTTTACTATGTTCGCTTGAAATTAGGAAACCACTTAACAGAGCAAGGAAAATAAAGAGGGGAAAGAAAGCCAAAGAAATTTCCCAAGCATCACCTACTGAGGAATCAAATATGTCTCCCCTATTCTTAGATACCACCTCCAACAAGGATTGTGGAAGTTCTTCATGGGAGGCAATGTATAAGCTTTTCGAGGATGAAAATCCAATGGTAATAGTCAAATTTTCTTCAGCAGGCACGTTTGCTTCTTCAGACTTGACCTACTTCGACATTGCATGCTCATTCATCCATAAGGTAGCAACAAGAATAAATATTCTCCCTTATACAGATATGGTTAAGTGGGTAATTGACCACTTGAACATAGAAGACAGAAAATTCAAGGATTCAAAGGGTGAGAATATTGGTTTATTCAGGGAAGAAGATTTAAGGATAATGTACCACTTACCTGTTCCACAATAGAACTATGACAAAGATTTTCTTCAAAGCTTTAGAGTGAAACATCCAGACCCGATGAAAGGAATAAAGGAATGGAAGGAACACTGGGGCAAGCTTAGAAGAGACAAACTCGATACGTACCCAATAGCACAAATTCCTTCCCCTTATTGTTATGCTACTGGTATGATGTCTATATTATATGAAAAACTTGACACCATTAGGTTTCTGTAGATTGGGTCCCATTAATTGACGCAATCATCAGTTCCTTAATTCTGAATTGGGTGAGTATCCTATTTGATAATTTAGCTGAAAACATCATGGAGTATATGAATAAAAGAAGTGTTTCATCTAGAGAAATACCCCCCTTTTACATGAGTGCCTATGTCATGGATGCAATTTTCTTTTCTTCTAGTTTTCCTACCATGGAATAGAAATGGATGACCCAAGAAACTACTCCAATCCAAATTTACCATAGATCCCTCTCAGAATATGACTACCATTTTCATTTTTACAAAATTTTCCATAGAGTCATGTTGCCTATGCACCATATTATATTCAATGATAAATCCCATAGGGTTTCCAAAGAAGTCAGTACATAAATTTTTCCCGTTGCTAGGTGGTTTGTAGAGGAAATTTTCACATATATCAGAGTCTTTGGGAGTTATTCTTCTCCTCATGTCTCGCCATATTATGTTCCTGATAAGTTACATGTAAGAGAGATTTCCTACCAACTTGTTGTAAATGGTATTTTAAAAAAACTTAAAGATGCTCTAAGAAGGTCGTTTGGCCAAATTTCCCTTTACAATGCAATAATTTTTCACTTTTTGATATTGGTCATACCTACAAGGAAGTTTCAAAGGTTAATCTATTGAATTTGGCTGTAATTCCAAGACAGCCATATGACCCTAATGATGTGATTAAAAAATACATCACAGAGCTCAAAGTAAAACCTTTTGTGAAAGAGATAGATAGATTTGATGATTTCTTTCAAAGCATTGAAAAGCTTTTAGATGTACTTAAGTTTGCATCCAATCAACTCAATAAAGATGAATTGGAAGCTTTCCAAGCATATATAAGTAAGATACTGGAAAATATTCCTCTGGATTTATTGACTATTGAAGATGTTAACAAACCTAATCCAAGTATTAGCTTGGATAATGAAGTGAAAGACATGTTTGAAGATGAGTCAGGGCAGTGAGAGCATCAATCTCAAAATTTGGGTCATTCTGAAAATGAATCTGAAAATAGAAATGAAAACTTATAAAAGATAATTGATCAAGTAATCAAAGAGATTGAGATGCAAGAGAAATGAGGAAGTAATGGAACAAAAACATCTTCTCAAGAAGTTCAGCATAGTCAAGATACACTTGATCAGTCAGGAAAATCTCAGTCAAAGGATTTGAAGAGTGAATGGTATGAATTTTCTAAAGCAATAAAAAATTCTCAAACAAATCCCAATTATGATCAATATACTAGTTTTCAGACATCATAACATTCTCAAAAGTTAGTGGAAACAGTTACTCCACTACAACAAGTTCCTGAAACTCATGATCGAGAGATCATTCCAGCTTATCCTACAGAACATATAATGTTACAAGTTGAGGAAATCCCTTCACTGGATGTCTTCTACAACCCAAGTCATAAAGCTGTAGTAAAGAGAAGAAAAAGGAGAATAATTGATGATATATTATTAGATCTTACAAATGAATCAGTAGACGTTTTTTGGAAGGATCCTCTAGCTGATCCTACTGAACATTTAATGAAACTATCACAGTTTGCAGGGGCATATGCTAGTGGCACTGTTAATTAGGCCACTGAGGTTAAAATGTTACTGAGTAGGGCCTTGTGAATGTCAAGAAGGTATTATAAATCTAAAAGTATCTCTCCCTCTAGATCCCCATCAACTTTCAAAAAATTATCTAGATATTCATTTTTACATCTGAAGTTGATCATCCTTCTCCTAAGTCTCCTAGTGATACTCAACCCATACTGTCTCATGAGTCTTATCAAAATTCCCCTGAAGTTCAGTCTTTAATAGAAAAGTTACAGAGATTATCTATTTCTGTTGAAAAGCCTGAAAATTCTCAAGCATCAGAGATTAGTATTTTGTCTTCTTTACAACCTCGAAGAATATTAACTCGATCAGAAAGCCAAAAGGTAGGAATTCTTCCTTTTGAATTTCCCATCGATATTACTTGAAAGAGAATAAAGAGGACTTAATTAGAGTTAATCACCAACGAGATCTTATCTCATTCACTTCCATTACCTTCACTCATTTCCACCACTTCCAGTCCAACAATCAGTGTTACTTTAACTATTTCCAGTACTCAGAATACTATTCCTTCAACTAGTTCTAGCACTCAGCCTGCCTCTTTTTCAACTCAAACTCAATCAATCAAATCCACTCAAGTTCCAATGATAGGCCAAGTACCTCCACAAAATTTACATCCATGGAACAATCCAGGGGCTGTAAAAATTCCCACTCCTCTTCATGCTCTACCAAAAGCACCTGAAAGATGGTTACCTAAGTTTAATCCTAATGATGGTCTTCCGACATAAGAACACATTCATAATTATATGCTAGCTATCAATCTAAAAGGAGTAGTTGAACAAGATTGCGTTGTGAGATTATTTCTATACACTCTCACAAGATCTGCAGGATCTTGGTATTTTTCACTGCCTTCCAACTCTATAACTAGCTAGATAATGTTCGAAGAACAATTTCTATCTAAGTTTGGGGATGACGGAACCACTTCTATGCTTATCAATGATTTATCAAATCTAAAAGCTAAGTCGGGAGAGAAAATAAAATATTTTAACTCAATATTTAATAAATTTCTCAATAAAATTCCTGCTACATTAGTTCGTGGCGCATAAGTTCAAATTTAGTGGTATATTTCATCTCTTCCATCCAATTTAGCCATTTTTTTTATAGAGAAAAACTGTCGACACTTGCAAAAAAAGAAGAAGGAATCTCTATCTGTAGAGAAACACATAACTGCTATTGAGAAGAAGAATTCTCAAGTAGATAGAAAATTAAAGAAGGTTTACTTAAAAGATGATTCTAAAAGGAAGCCATCTAAAGACTCTTTTGATGTAGAAGGTCTTCATAAAGTTTTAAATACTATGAAAAATGAGATGGCATATATCAATAAACAAGTCGCTGAATATTATATCTCAAAAAATACTTTCAGAAACTTTATAAATACCATTCCTCTAATACTCAACCACCAAATATCATATCTAACGCTGAGTCTGATCAAGATATAGAGGAAGAGAAAATACAGTAACAAGAAAATGATGAAGAAGAAGAAGTTAAACTAAATGGAATGTGGGATTTCATCTTACTAAATGAAGAACAACATGAAGCTTTACTTGTGAGTACAAGGAGAAAAAATACTACTGAAGTAATGCAACCAAATCAACAACAGAAGAATTCAATTCCTGCTAAAGATAAAATAGTAAGTAAAATGTCTACTTCAAAGGCTACAAAAACAATTCCTGTTACTTCAGATGTTCCACCTGCATCTAAGACAATGGTAGTCTCAGAAACAATTGAGTATAATATAGTTGAAGGTATGAATAAAACCAGGGCCAACATTTCAATTCATGAGCTTACTAAATTAAAGCAGAAACATAAAATCTTACTTAAATATTTGAATGTGGTTCCTAATTTAGCCTTACTGCTCCAGTAGTAGTACAAGTCGCTAATGAAATGGGTAAGCCACCTTCTCCTTCAACTAAAATATATGCTACATATTTAATTATGATAGGTGATCAATCCATCTCTCATACTCCTCCATTTATCTTAACCTATGAGATATATAATAAAAACGTTCATAATTGTTCAATAGACTCAGGGGCTTCCTCTAATATAATCCTAAAATCAGTTTGTTGTAAATTGAACATAACTCCTCAGAGTTCTCCTGTTCATATAGTACACATTGATAGAACTAGAGTGTAGGAGAAATAAATTTTGTTTCTATCAGATTGTCATCAAATCCCAAGTTTGCTCAAATAATCAATATATTGGTGGCTGATATTCCTAAGTTTTACGATTTAGTATTAAGCATATACTAGTCTGAAAAACTTCATGGATATTTTGCAACAGACTAGTCGCATATGTGGCTACCATACAATGGAAAGCCAAATCAAATTGGGTAGATCGTGAAAAGCTCATGAAACATACAGTCATTGATATTGAAGGAATAAACGAGCCAGTAGAATTCAATAATAACATCATTGGAAACTAGTCGAAAGAATCATTTTTGGGAAATTTCAACGCGCAACCATCACCTTTTTTCGATAATTAAGTTATTCCTCAGATTGAGAATATTTCCCAAATAGACGTTTCAAAATGTAAAAAATTTGTCGATAAACCAGTAGTTAATTCTTTATTTTGGACTCTTTATTTTGACAGTTCTAAATCTGAAGATGGTGCAGGCGCTGGTTGTATTTTAATAAGCCTAAAAGGAGAAAAAACCATGTTAGCCTGCAGACTTGAATTCAATTACACAAACAATATAGATGAATATGAAGCATTAGTCCAAGGTTTGTACAAATCCATTGATCTTAACATCAAATATCTTAAAGTCCTAGGAGATTCAGAAATCATTGTTAGACAGGTAAGAAATACCATTCATTGTAATTATGGACATTTAAAACATTACCAATCATTAGTCCAAGAATTGACCATTCATTTCTTAGCCTTCAATGTTTCTTTTGTGCCTAGAATGCAGAATGCTAGTGCAGATATATTGGCTAATGTAGCATCAAATTTAATTCCATCTCAAGAGTTTAGTCCAAATATATTTTCCATTGAATTGATTTTCAGACCATTTTTTCTTGAAAATATTACCAATTGGAGAGTATTCAATAATGATTCAGTTATCATATATTTCCTAACATCTGAAGGATCTTATGATATTCAAATTTTGGATGAAAATGAACATGAAATTCAAATTAAGGAAGAACAAGACAAAAATCCAATTCCTAAGTCTGTTGTCAAGTTAGAAGACCTATATATCTTAAAGATAGGTTTAAAAGAGTTACTAACTCAAAAAATCAAAGTACTACCTTAATATTTGAGTTACTAAATTTAGGAATTGACGATAAACCTCAAAATGTCAATCTAGGTCTTAGTCTATCTTCCAACGAAAGACTATCATTTATTAAATTGTTTAGAATGTACAAAAGTATTTTTTCTTGGGATTATGATGATCTTAAAACATATGATACTTCTGTGATTCAACACACAATTACTATGATTTTAGATGAGAAACCTATATAACAAAAATTGAGGAAGATTCACCCGAATCTAGAAAATCAAATCAAAACAGAACTAAACAAACTCCTCAAAGAAAATATCATCTTTCCAGTTAGACATTCTAAATGGGTTTCAAATTTGGTTCCCGTCAGGAAGAAAAATGGTGATATTATAATTTGTATTGATTTTAGGAATTTAAACAAAGCATGTCAAAAGACAACTTTCCAGTACCAACCATGGAACAATACTGCAAACAGTAGTTGGTTCTAAACTTATGTCCTTTCTAGATGGATTCTCGAGATATAACCAAATTCTCGTACATCCAGATGACAGGTTAAAGACTACATTCATGATTAAGTGGGGAAATTATGCCTATCAAGATATGCCATTTGGATTAATTAATGCAGGTGCCACTTTTCAAAGAGGTATGGACACAAATTTTTGGGGGCTCATAAATAAATCAATGGGTATTTATTTATATGACATTGCATTCTTTTCTAAACAAGTAACCAATCATGTGAATGAACTAAAGCAATCATTCGAGCAATGTAAAAGGTATGGCATCTCATTAAACCCAAAGAAATCATTTTTTGCATTATATGAAGGAAGAATTTTAGGATTAATTTCGTCAAAAAGAGGTATCTATATTGATCATGAAAAAATTGAAGAAATTAAAATAATTCCTTTCCCTCATAACAAGAAATATATGCAGTCGTTTCTTGGGAAAATTAATTTTGTTAAAAGGTTTGTCCCTGACTTTTCACAAATAGTTTTACCATTACAAAACATGACTAAGAAAATTTCAGTCTTTAAGTGGGGACATAATGAACGAGAAGCATTTGATTTTATTAAAAAATCCATTGTCAATACTCCATTCCTGACTACCCCAATTTTCTTAATCCTTTTACTTTATATAATTTTTCATCAGATACACCATACGCTACTATTTTAACACAACTTAATGACCAACAAATTGAAGCACTAATATAATTTTTCAGTTCCAATTTACAGGGTGCAGAAATAAATTATTCATCTGTCAAGAAGCAAGCATTTTTTGTATCCAAGGCTATAAATCATTTCAGGCCATTTCTCCTAAAAAATCAAACCAAAATCATAGTTCCATTCTTTGTAGTGAGAAAACTATTAATGCAAAGATAATTAGGAGAGAAAAGAGCTAACTCGGTTATTGCTTTACAAGAATATGATGTCGAAATTAGACCCTTTAAAATTTCTAGCGGTCAAGGTTTTTGTAGAATTCTTATAGGAGCATCCCATCTATCATCAGAAGAAGATTCAGGTCACAATGTGAAAATATCAGAGGTAAGCCTCAACGATGCACAATCTCAATACGCTGATCTCATATTCTATGTGAAAAATGGATATGCTTTGACCCAATTCAGTTACAAAACGAAACATGCTTTGAGATTAAATTCCAAGAAATATGAATTAATATATATTGTTTAGGAAAATATTTGATTCTGTACTATTAATATGCTTAGAAAAATATGAAGCAAAGAAAGTCTTGCAAGAACTCCATGATGGAACGGCTGGAGGAAATTTTGGAGGAAATACGACAACACACAAAATCCTGCATGTAGGTTACTATTGGCCTACACTTTTCAAAGATGCTCACGAATATGAAAGAAAATGAAAAGTGTGTCAAAGTGCATCCGGAAGAAAAAGGGAACCCGTCGTCCCATTACAACCAGTTAATACTGAACAACTATTTGAATAATGGGTATTAGATATAATCGTTGAGATCATTCCTAACTCTTCCAAACAACATAGATATATTCTCACAGCTACAGATTATTTCACTAAATGGGTGGAAGAAATTCCATTGAAGGTATCCAATTCTAATAATATTATTGATTTCATTGACCAATATATCATAACTAGGTTTGGTTTACCTACTGCTTTAATGTTTGATAACACATCTTACTTCTCAAGAACTATTATGATATAATTTTCAATCAAAAGAGGTTTTAAACTTAAGTATTTTGCAAATTATTACCTGCAAGGAAATGGTTTAGCAGAATCCACGAACAAAAACTTGATTAGAATAATCAAAATAATTTTTGATCAAAACCAACGAAATTGACATAATTCATTAATCTTTGCTCTTTGGGTAGATAGAATAACTCAGAAAGATTCTATTGGCACTTCTCCATTCAATCTTGTTTATGGAAAATAAACTGTGCTTCCTACGAATGTAGTTATTCCCTCTATTTCCTTAGTTCAATTCATTGATGAATCTCCTTCTTCTTCACTACAACTTAGACAATTTGAAATTCTTAAGCTAGAAGAAGAAAGAGAAAAAGATAAACATACTCATGAACATCATCAACAGATAATAAAAGCTTCATTTGATTCAACTTCTGTTACTACAAAAAAATTTCAAATTGGTGATCTGGTATTGAAATGGGATAAAGCGCATGATGAAAAAGGTAAACACATGAAGTTTCAAAAACTCTAGCTAGGTCCATTTCAAATAATTGAAGAAATAGGCCCATCGACAATATTATTGCAAGATCTATCGGGAAAAAGAGATTCTTTGCCTGTTAATGGGAAAATTTTGAAGAAGTACTTTTCATAGGAGGTAACCCCTTCTATTTCTGTATGCTAGTGTCTTTTTCTTTTCTATTAGGAAAATAAAAGTTGCCTAGTATACATTTTTTGATTTTCAAATAAACATCTCATATGTTCTTTTTTATTTATTGCTTATAAAGATAAGAAATTTTAAGGAAATAATCGAAAGATTTGAAAGACAAATAGATTCTATTTTCACTAAAAAATGCAATTTCACTAAAGCTATTTATTCTCTGATGAAGACTCATCTTTATAAAGCATGACTATTTTGTTATCAGTTCAGAAAATAACCCTTAACATAGTAAAGACTCTTTTACAGAGAAGCATTCTAAAACATAAAATTATCATCCAGAATCCTCAAAAGGACCAATTATTCACCCCATTCGGGAAAACTTATCAATTTTTGAAAGAAAAAAAAAAATATTATACCATAAAAGCTTAAAAGATAATAAGTCTAATCATGAGCTTGTTTACCATGTTCATACGGAAATAGTTGAACTGACATTACCAATACTGCCTACCAAAACAGGGTAATGACTTGAGATTATATCAAGAGGACAAGGGGTCTCATCAAGAGAAAGCTTGATCAGTTTAATTACAACTAGTGAATGGCATTGTTATTATTTGGTTACCAAGCCAAGACAATGGCTTTTAAGTAAATAAAAATATAATACAGAAAAGAAAAAGTTTCAAAAAAGATCAAGTGTATAATGTTGGAATTTATTTTTGGGAATTGTAAGAAAGACTGGATGGAACAATGAATCATTGTTGGGTAAAAGGTAACCCTGCCAAGGGCTTAAATTGCTTATTAGATCAGAGGCTCTACATGTGATAAAAGAGTAAATACTTATAAAGCTAATCTAGAAGAGCCACCTGCTTTATCTTTTTGAACTAAGTAAAGACTGATATAGATTGTCGTACTTTTATTTTTTAAAAGAGGAATTCTTATGAATTATAATTAAGAGATATTTTGTTGCTTAGTGAGATATTATTTGTTTGAAATTCATTCTTGCAATTATTTTTATTTCAAAAACGTTTTTAGAAATTTCAAAAAAATAGTTAGAGATAGCTGGCTCTCCTAGGTGAATTTCCAATTGTTGTGCTATAAAAAACCCCCCATTTAGTTTTACTGAATGAGGACCCTTTAGAAATAAATAGGAAATTCATTTTATTTAATTTTTAACTTAAAGTCAAAAAACTTTAGGAAATAAAGTTTCTTTTGCTTTTATGCTTTCATTCCTTAGTTCGAATCACAATTCACATAGCTTACAAATTTAAATGACTTAAAATCCACTATGTCATGTGAGCTGTGATATTCACTAAAGCCTTTCCAAAGTCATATCAAAGTATTATTTCAAACGCTCTAATCACTGTATAAACCAAAATTGCACCGCGCCTCATTTAATGATCAAAACTTATAAAAAATTAAGTCAAAGTTGCGATTAAATGGACCTGACGAGCCAATAAAGAAATACACATAAATCTTGAAGGTCTGATAGAGCGCAATGACTTGATTTCTTGAAAGTGCACTTCGCATTTCACAAGACATAGCTAAAATAAAACTAAATACCGCATAAAAGTTACGCTGTGAGATTTGCGCAGATCGCATTTTGCGGGAATTATGGGTAACATCACAAATGGAAATAGTTGTTAATTGCAATGTGAGATGAATGGTAGTTAATTACTCAAGCATGAAAAATAATTCATGTCAAATAAAACTGAATATGAGATCCAACGTCTTAAATTGATTGATAGACATTTCACGTGAAGGTGTAAGAGATTTGATTTAAAAATATTATCGATGATTAACTACATTTAATAGAAGTAAGGTTTTGATAGGTTCATATCTACTTCGAGCATGTGTTGAAGTGATTGGACGCCATATTTTTTTTAATTCTATCCACCTCTCTGTTCTCTATATTTTTAATGTTTACTCTATTCGTTTGAAATCAGGAAACCACTTAACAGAGAAAGGAAAATAGAGAGGAGAAAGAAAGGCAAAGAAATTGCCCAAGCATCACCTACCAAGGACTCAGATATGTATCCCCTATTCTTAGACACAACCTGCAACAAGGATTGTGGAAGTTCTTCATGGGAGCAATGTATAAGCTTTTCGAGGATGAAAAGCCAAGGGAATAGTCAAAGTTGCTTCAACAAGTACGCCTGTTTCTTCAGACCTGACCTACTTCGACGTTTCATGATCATTCATCCATAAGGTAGCAACAAGGCCAAAGATTTCGCCTTATACATATATGGTTAAGTGGGTAATTGACCACTTTAACATAGAAGACAAAACATTTAAGGATTCAAAGGGTGAGAATATTGGTTCGTTCAGGGCAGAAGATTTAACGATAATGTACCACTTACCCGTCCCACATGAGAACTATGACAAAGATTTTCTTCAAAGATTTAGAGAAAAAAATCCAAACCTGATGAAAGTCATCAAGGAATGGAAGGAAGACCAAGGAAATCTTAAACGATACAAACTTGGTACGTACCCAATAGCACAAATTCCTTCCCCTTATTGTTATGTTGTCGGTATGTTGTCTAGATTATATGAAAAATCTAACACCACTAGGTTTTCTGTAGATTGGGTCCCATTAATTGACGAAATCTTAAATTCCTTAATCCTGAATTGGGAAAATATCCTATCTGATAATTTAGCCAAAAAAATCATAGAGTATAGGAATAAAAGAAGTGTTTCATCTAGAGAAATACCCCCCTTTTACATGAGTTCCTATGTCATGGATGCAATTTCCTTTTCTTATAGTCTTCCTACCATGGGATGGAAATGGATGACCCAAGACCCTACTCCAATCCACATTTACCACAGAGCCCTCTGGGAATCTGACTACCATTTAAGTTTTTACAAAATTTGCCATAGAGTCATGTTGCCTATGCACCAAATTATATTCAATGAGATAGCCCCTAGGGTTTCCAAAGAAGCTAGTACAAACATTTTTCCTATTTCTAGGTGGTTTGCAAAGGAAATTTTCACATATATCAGAGTATTCGAGAGTTGTGATTCTCCTCACATCTTGCCATATTATGTTCCTGATAAGTTACTTGCAAGAGAGATTTCCTACCAGCTTGTTGTGAATGGTATTTCAAAACAACTTAAAGATGCTAAGAAGGTCGTTTGGCCTAATTTCCCTTTACAGTGCAGTAATTTTTCACTTTTATATTGGTCATGCCCACAAGGAAGTTTCAAAGGTTAATCCATTAAATTTGGCTGTAATGCCAAGATGACCATATGACCCTAATTATGTGATTAAAAACTACATCATAGAGCTCAAAGTAAAACCTTTTGTGAAATATATAGATATATTTGATGATTTATTTCAAGGCATTTAAAATTTTTCAGATGTACTTAAGTTTGCATCCAATCAACCCAATCAAGATGACTTGGAATCTTTCCAAGCATATAGAAGTAAGAGAATAGAAAATATTCCTCTAGATTTATTGACTATTGATGATGTCAACGAACCTACTCCAAGTATTAGCTTGGATAATGAAGTGAAAGACATGTCTGAAGAAGAGTCAGGGCAGTGAGAGCATCAATCTCAGAATTCAGGTCATTCTGAAAATGAATCCGAAAAAATAAATGAAAACTCATAAAAGATAATTGATCAAGTAATAAAAGAGATTGTGATGTAAGAGAAAGGAGGAGGTAATGGAATAGAAACATCTTCTCAAGAAGTTCAGCACAGTAAAAATACATGTAATGTTCTAAATCTGGAACTTTATGCTCCATCAGGAATATCTTAAGATATCCCAATTCCTTCTTCAGTGAGACACCACAAGTCCATTTCAGAGATTTACTGTTGGGGAATTTATAGGATATGTCTCCTTCAAAAGAAGGGAGAGATCCTGAGGCTACCTGGCCCTTCACAGACTCTGTCTATGGATATGCAATATTCCACCTCGGGAATTTTTGCTATAGGGTCCTTGAGGACACTGTATAAGGAAGTCACTGCATAAATAAGGCAAACCACCACTGGGATTCCCTAGAAAAAATATAATACAACTCCCTTTCAGAAAATTAGCTCAAAGAAATAACTCTAGATGGGTTATTCAGATCTCCCCAATCTAGGTCTCCAAAATAATGCTCAATGAGAGAGCTTACAGTAATATATGAACATTAACATTAAAATATGCACATATGAACACACCATAAGAGGGAAATGTATGCAGCCAACATTATATGATTATATCAGCAACAATATACAAGAAATAGTTGAGGGACAAGCCACTCAAACTTTAAGAACCAACCTCCAATGAATGAACAATAAAATACATGAGTTGCTGCAACTCCACAAAATGCCAGAGAGCAGTGACTGCACTGAGTATATGAAGGTAGTAGCTTCTGAATATAAATGAAATAAAAATTTGGCTGTAGGATACAAGTAAATAGCCCAATAACAAAGGAATGGGCTGAAATACTAGATTTCTAGCCAATCTAGGAGAGATTGCCAGAAATGCTGGAAAATACAAAATGTGACAACTGAGTTGTCACTGAAACTGGTACAAAACAAGAATGAGGCTATGGCTGATCTGAAATCTGATTTCCCTCCTCTAATAATGTCTCCAAGGAAAGGGCTGATCCCTTTGACTCAAAAACACTCCTTTGAAGCTCAAGAACCCCTCTCTCACTGCCTCCTCTGAAATAACGCAGTTTCCTCCATGGAATGCACAATGGGAGATGATGGAATGTTGGCCTCATGAAAAATATGTGTAATGAATCCCGGGAACCCCCCTTGTAGCTTCTCCAATGAATAGATCCCTCCTCCACTGAAGAAAACAAGCTAAGATGTCTCCATGAGTTCCTCTCTTGCTGCACCCAACAACACAACGTCCTCTCTGTTACAGAGCTAATGCTGTAGGTGATGAATTTAGTTGTGGCTAATTTTGAATTGAGGAAAATCAGCTCAATCCTCATCCTTCCTTGAGGAAGAGGTAGGGATCCTAGAACGGGAACACCCTAGTGCCCAAGGGCACCACCACCTTGCTAAACAGCCTGGGGATGCAAGCCTTTGCAGACCCTATACGCAAATCTATCTCCAAACATGATGAAAATGGGCTGCAATCTCCTCCATATAAAGAAATGGAACTCTTTCTCCACCATGGTCCCACCAATTAGGGTTTCCACCCTCATGTGAGTGTCTTCCCTCCAAAAATGCGCAGCTTCTCTAGGAAGCCTCTCCTCCTTGGGCAGTGCTGTTGACTTTAGTCAAAGATGAGTAAATCAAGTGATTTGGGTTCCATTCACACCCTTATGTGCTTTAATATAGCTGCTTATTCATCTCCTTTTCACATAAGGAGTGTTATTTCTTCATTAAAAGATGGCTAAGGTTTCTCCTTACCCATTTTATTAAGCAAAAATAAAATATGCAACTATAATGTTCCATTTTAGCTTGAGGCTAAAAATTGGGAACATTGCAGTCCTCCCCTCCCACATGTTCCTCAAGAAACTACATAGAGAGAACAAAATTTCTCCCCCTTTCTTCTCTTGTGGCCTCCTCAACAACAAGCTTTACCACTGCTCAAAAGATGCTGCAATAATTTTGTTCTCCAATGCTCTCTCCCAAGTATGCAAGCTAAAAATGATGCACCTCATGGAAATATAGAAGGTGTAGTGGAATCCTTCTTGCTGTGCCATGGCCTCCTTAAGGTAGGAGTGATGATATGCATGGGAAAATTTTTCTCCCAATGATGATCCTCCCATCCATGCTATCATCCAAATGAAAATCTCAACCCCCGATTTCTGCAATGTGTTGGGGCTAAATGGAGAGTTGTGCTTGTGCTTCTCAAGATGGTCCTCTCTCCATTTGAAGTGTCCATGGGGCTGCCTTTGTCCTTGGGCTGAAATGGTATGGCCTCCAAGAATGGCCCAATCTACCCCATCAAGAAAATCAGCCATGAAATAACTCCTCAAATTCTCCTAGTGGTTCCTCCCACAAGAAGAGACAAGTAGAAATGTGGCAATCATGGTTTGCCCATGGTGTCTCCTACAAAATAAGACATGTATAATGGGGAGAATCATGCTCCCAATGGGTTTTACATCCAATACTCTCCAAATAATGCTCCTCATGAGTGTGCCAACATCAGAAATACAAGGTGCAATACACAATAAAAGCAAGCTGTCAAATGAAAACCGGAGAGTGGTTCCAAATCCTACTCATGGAACCTGCGCAGTGCCTCCTTGGCCTGCCTCAAAATCAAAGTAACAAGTGCTGTACTAGCCACTTGTTTGCTTCCACAATATCTCATCATAAGATAAAACATGAAAATACAATTTGGTGCCAATGGTGCACACCAAGGAGCATGTGGCTTCCCCCACAAACCATCATAAGAATAGCCAAAATCAAGGCTACAAGTAGCTGCAAGTACATTATACCAAGTGCAAGAAGGGATGACCCTCCTTGAGACAATAGGCTGCTCATATGAAGTAAAGAGGTACAAAATGGGAAATTATACCTTCTCTACCATGTACTTGAGACCTTGAGTTGAAATGGCTCATCTGAATGCTCTCCCTCTCCTCTAATGAGTAAGGGAATGGTTGTCCCAACCTCTCGAAAATCATCCGGCTATGCATCTATCCATATGCTAATGAAGATCATGATGAATTCCCTCCCAAGTGAAATCCTCTAGCAAAGAAAAGTATGCATCCAAATGCACAGCTAGGAAGTCCTCATGTGCTGCATGCAATAGTTTCTCCTTGTGACTAGAAACTCTAGTCAAGAAGAGTCTTCCATGATGATAGATGATCATATCATCCACTAAGTATCTGCCATCTCCATCAGGGCCATCCAAGATCATGCAACGCACCAAGATCTTGGGAATACTCAACTAAAAGCTGAGTCCTCCGACCTGGATCAATCCTCCACATAAACATCGCGGGTGTTCTGCAATATGGTGCTCCCTCATGCTATTGCTTGCTACTTTGACATCCCATGTGCCAAAGGCATCCTCCAAGTTGCTGCCATGCCCATCATGCAACTACTCATGCTCAAATAGAAATGATGCTCTTTGAAAATGAGCCTCCCATGAGAGACTATCACCTCCAAAGAATCTCCCGAACCTAGCCAATGTAAGCATGAGTGGCCTCCATCTACTCCAATGCATGAAAGAGTCCTTCCTCAAAGGAAGTATCCTCTCTCTCACCAAATCTATGGAGCAGTCATCCTACATCATGAATATGCTATCGTCCACCTCTGCAGAAAACTATATCAGCGCAGTATAGCTGATGAGAGTGGGTGAGACTAAAAATGAGAGAGTGTATCCCTCCTCCTTGAGCTTATCCCAAACTCTCTACGCTGTGTTGGATTCCTCTAATGTCTCCATCTCCCCGGAATCCAAGAATGGTGAACCAAATGATATGATTCCTCTCATCATCTCTAGATCAGTGGCCTTGTAGGTGGAATGCCTCCAAAAAGTGGGACATCAAGATCTGAAATAGACTACATGTATTAGTGGATTGATTTGTCCCTCTCTCCTTTGCATAGTGAAGTCTCTTTCATTTATGCAGAAAATTTCTGAAATAGATAAGGGAGAATGCCCATCATCCCTTCATGCCAATCCTTCTACTCTTCTTTCTCCATATCAAAATTCCCAGCAGATGCTACATATGGCTCCAGAATTGTGCCTTGGTACCCACATGTAAAAATATTTTGAACTCCTTGCAAAGACACAAGGGCTCCTCTAGTGGAAGCAGTGGCTCCCCTTTCACCTCCATGTGGTGATGGATATCATCCTAATGTGACATCGTTGTTGGTTCTTTCCAATGTATGAAAAGTGTTTGTGTTTATGACATAATGAGTTTCACCAAGTTTTTCCATCAAACCCTTATTGAATGCATCATATGTTTTTGCATTTGCATGATAATGAAAAATGGAATGTTCAAACCAACAATCATGAGCCATACCTTGAGTTGCAGCGCTGCTCTTCCCATGGCCTCATTTTCTTCCTCTACTCCTTTGCAATGCAAGTGAAAAAAGGACTATGCTGTGGATCTGCATGTGTGGATGAATGCCGACACCCTTCAAAAAACCCTCTCAGAAAATCTTCCCACTTTTCCCTTTCATCAAGACTTTCAATGATTCCTTCAATGGTCCAGAAAAGAAGAAGAGAGACCTCCTCTTCCGTCATTCCTTTTCCCTTGTTTCCTCTACAAATCTCCTCTCCTTGGAGAGAAGATCCTCTTGCTGATGGAATTAAATCTTGTGCACGGGCTAAGCCAAGATTGATGCTCCGATACCACTATAATGTTCCAAATCTGGAACTTTCTGCTCCATCGGGAATATCTTAAGATATTCCAATTCCTTCTTCAGTGAGACACCACAAGTCCATTTCAAAGATTGAATATTGGGGTATTTACAGGATATGTCTCCTTCCAAATAAGGGAGAGATCGTGAGGCTAGCTTGCCCTTCACAGACTCTGTCTATGGATATGCAATCTTCCACCTCCAGAATTTATGCTACAGGGTCCTTGAGGATGTTGTATAAGGAAGTAAATACATAAATAAGGCAAACCACCATTGGGATGCCCTAGAAAAAATCTAATACAACTCCCTTGCATAAAATGAGCTCAAATAAATAACTCTAGATGCGTTATTCAGATCTCCCTAATCTAGGTCTCCAAAACAATGCTCAATGAGAGAGCTTACAGTAATATATGAACATTATCATTAAAATTTGCACATATGAACACACCATAAGAGGGAAATGTATGCAGCCAACATTATATTATTATATCAGCAACAATATACAAGAAATAGTTGAGGGACAAGCCACTCAAACTTTAAAAACCAACCTCTAATGAATGAACAATAAAATACATGAGTTGCTGCAACTCCACAAAATGCCGGAGAGCAGTGACTACGCTGAGTATATGAAGGTAGTAGCTTCTGAATATACATGAAATAGAAATGTGGCTGTAGGATACAAAGAAATATCCCAATAACAAAGGAATGGGCTGAAATACTAGATTTCTAGCCAATCTAGGAGAGATTGCTAGAAATGCCAGAAAATACAAAATGTGACAACTGAGTTGTCACTGCAACTAGTACAAAATAAGAATGAGGTTGTGGCTGATCTGAAATCTTATTTCCCTCCTCTAATAATGTCTCCAAGCAAAGGTCTGATCCCTTTGACTCAAAAACACTCCTCCTTTGAAGCTCAAGAACCCCTCTCTCACTGCCTCCTCTGAAATAACGCAGTTTACTCCATGGACTATGCAGTGGAAGGTGATGGAATGTTGGCCTCATGCCAAAGATGTGTAATGAAGCCCGGGAATCCCCCTTGCAGCTTCTCCAATGAATAGATCCCTCCTCCACTGAAGAAAACAAGCTAATATGACTCCATGAGTTCCTCTCTTGCTGCATCCAGCAACAGAAAGTCCTCTCTAATGCAGAGCTAACACTGTAGGTGATGAATGTAGCTGTGGCCAATGCTGGATTGAGGAAAATCAGCTCAATCCTCATCCTTCCTTGAGGAAGAGGTAGGGATCCCCAACCGGGAACACCCTAGTGCCCGAGGGCACCACCACCCTACTAAACAGCCCGGGGATGCAAGCCTCTACAAGCCCTATACAAAAATATATCTCCAAACATGATGCAAATGGGCTGCCATCTCCTTCATATAAATAAAGGGAACTCTTCTCCACCATGGTCCCACCAATTAGGGTTTCCACGCTCATGTGAGTGTCTTCCCTCCAAAACTGCGCAGCTTCTCTAGGAAGCCTCTCCTCCTTGGGCAACGCTGTTGACTTTAGTCAAATATGACTAAATCAAGTGATCCGGGTTCCATTCACACCCTTAGGTGCTTTAATTCAGCTACTTATTCATCTCCTTTTCACATAAGGAGTGTTATTTCTTCATTAAAAGAGGGCTAAGGTGTCTCCTTACCCATTTTATTAAGCAGAAATAAAATATGCAACTATAATGTTCCATTTTAGCTTGAGGCTAAAAATTGGGAACATTACAATACACTTGATCAGTCATGAAAATCTCAGTCAAAGGATTTGAAGAGTGAATGGGATGAATTTTCTAAAGCAATAAAAAATCCTTAAAAAAATCCCAATACTAATCAATCTACTAGTTTTCAAACATCAGAAAATTCTCAGAAGTTAGTGGAAAATGTTACTCCACTACAACAAGTTCCTGAAACTCATGTTTGAGATATCATTCCAGCTTATCCTATAGAACATATAGTGTTACAAGTTGAGGAAATCCCTTTGTTGGATGTCTTCTATAGCCCAAGTCATAAATTTTTAGTAAAGAGAAGAAAAAGGAGAAGGATTGATGAGACAACCTCAAATCTTACAAATGAATTAGTAGACGTTTTTTGGAAGGATCCTCTAGCCGATCCTACTGAGCATTTAACCAAAATATCACAGTTTTTAGGGGCATATGCTACTGCTACTATTGATAAGGCCATTGAGGTTAAAATGTTATTGAAGCAGAAAGAAGATAGAATACAAGAATTAGATAGGTTGTTACAACAATAAAATTCTAACTGCAGCGAGCAAATAGAATTGAAGATGTCCCAATTTCAAAAAGATTTTGAAAGTCTTAATTTGCAGCATCAAGTACAACTCATTGAGAAGCAAGGAAAACTAGAAGCAACAATGAAATATTACAAAGGTAGCCACAGTTAGATCAATTCATAAAGGAAGCATTGGATGTGAATGCTAAGTTAAATAAAAAACAAGAAGTATTTTGCCAACAAGCTTCTATCACTATCTCTTATTGTGACTCAAGTGAAATATTGATCTAGCAAGTAGCCATCTAGAAACTTGAATGTGAGAAGATTGAGAAGAAAATCAATGAATCCATTCAATGGAAAGCATCAGACTCAGGAAAGGAAGCTGATATACCCCAGGTAGATAAATTCTACAAAGAGATCTTATTCAAGGATTGGGAAGCACAGATAAAGCAAGAAGAGAAAGCAGTGGCGAAAGCATCAAGATTATCAAAGGAAATTACTGAATCTGTGTGTGAAAGTCTTTTGAAAGAAGAACTTATCAAAGATTGCATGTCTGAAGTGCTCTCAGAAGTCAAACAGCTAGAAACACAGTGGAAACAAAAGGTAGAAATGCAGGATGAAACGATTAAAAAAATAAATAAGTTTAATGAAGAAAATTATTGGAAATTTATTATCAAACCTTATCATCAGTATTGGACCCTGCAGTCTTTAACGGATTCGAAAAAAATATCGTAGAAAACACTATCGAATGCGGTATTCAAGGGACATGCCAGATCAAGGATTTCGCACCCAACTTGGCTCAAGCCCATGCTAGATATTTGTCAACTTTGGAATCAAATCCAAATGAAAGATCATAATTCATAGTCATATTGTTACTTTATGTTTCTAGATTGTAGTTAAAGTTTGTCTTACAAGGATGGTTGTTTCAAACCTCCTCTATTTTTATGTAATAATATATTTTTAAAACATAGTTAGTTTAGTATTTAAACACCTCTCATGCATTTAGAGAAGGGTCCACAATTTTTTTTCAAAAACATTCTCAAAGAATGCGCTTTTGTAAGTTTGTGAATGATTTGATGAATTAATGCAACACAGTCTGTTATCTTTTGACATTTGAATCTATTTAACTGATGTTTCACTATTGTACTCATTAAATTTCTTTAAAGTGAAGAGAAGCATATATCTACTGTGATCAGGTGATCATGTCCAAGAGGAAAAAAATGCTCAAAATTGGAACTGCTCAGAATTGGTTGCATACTGAAAGACTGGATAGGCCTCGTCGCTGCGATTTTGGCTCTGTAAATGGGACCCAAATCCAATGTCATATGAGGAAGATATTGAAGTTTTAAAATGCCCAATAACCTTCAAAAAAAGACCTTTGAACTTAGAAATTTTGTCATCTTCAGAAAAAAAATTATGGCAACAAATTTCATTTTTTAAGGTTTTTAGGTGGCCTATCAGAGGGTGCCACATGGCCTTCCCGGAGGCTGCCATGTGGCCCCAGGCCAAAGGTTTATGACTGTTTGAAAATTGTGTTTTATTGGCAAACTGACTTGAGCTGAACGTGTTCAGGTCAGTCGGGCACGACCCGACCCGAACGTTCATGGGTCATCTTGTAGCGGGCTCGTGTAGAGTTGAACGTGAACAGAAGTTGGGTGGAGGTCAACTCGACCTACACACGAAAGGGTCAGCAATTGGCTCGATTTTTTGTGTTGAACGGTTGAGCAGAGTTTGGTTAAAGCCCTTAGGGCTAAGCTCCGAGGCCATACGCTCAAGAGCTCAAAACCACAGGCTAGCATTTTGTTGTAGCGAAGTTTGAAGGGGGCTAGCCCAACACTAGCGCTCGACTTCATGTTCCCTCATGCAGTGACTAGGGGGCTTAAATAATTCAGACAGGTGGTTAAAATAGTTGGCAGTTAAGGGCGGAGCCCATGTGGCCAACGTAACAAAAAATTTAATGCCACGTTTTTTTGTTACCACTTATTCTGCCAGTGGTTCGACTTCACATGTGACCATACATTCAGAATTTAATTTAATTGTCTATGGTTCTGCCATTTTTAGCATGCAGTTTCGACATTTACAAATATTTTTCCTTTTTTGTGGAGCTTACTGGAGTTAGCCAATTTTGGTGGAGGATTTCTAGTGCCACTAGGCAAAATACAGTTTGGATCATAACTTTCATGATATTAGAGCAAATTAGACAGAATTTTAGTCAATTTTGAGAATTATGAGAATTCTAAAGCCATTAGAATAGGTTGCAGAGTCAACACAGGTGTTTTTCAACCATTTTTGTTTCAGGGAAGCTTGGAGAGCCATCAGTGCCATGAGGGAAATGGAGCTACATTGGGCTACACTTCACTGTTTGAGGCAAAATAAAAGCCATAATTAGCTTATTTCTGTTCTTTGAATTCATTTCCACAACTTTTTCAGCCTTTTTAGGCTTCTTTATCACTATAAAACCAATTTGAGCATCATAATATATCAAGGACATTCCCATTGGGAGCCTTGGACTCGACAGATGTAGCCCATGAGGGGTGAACTGCCTAATCATGTTGCTGTGTGTTTATGGTGAAGTTATTCTACTGTGTATTTCAGATTCAAGATGTTAAACAATAAATTTAATTAACATTCCCTCACACTTAAACTCATAAATAGTTACCAAGAACACTTTGTTTTAGTTGCAAGAAATTACAAACACTTTGCACACTTAATTTAATGGAAATGAATACTTTGAACAACAGTAAAAATAATTTCATTTTCAGATCAGATGGTATCAGAGCTAAGGATTTGAGCGTTAGGAGCTAGAGTTTTACTCAAAATTTGTTTTGTGCAAAGATATAGTTGATTGTTTGCAAGTTTTGATGCTTACTAGGCTTAAAATCAAGAGAGGTGAAGTACACTTGGTTAGTGTACAAAGTAATCCACAACCAAGAAGGGTCAGAGAGCCACCTCCAAGCATGTCTTCAAGAGAGGGAGAATCTCCTGAAGATATGGATCCCAAGTAAGAAGAACGGGTATTCAGGAAAGATTTCTTGGATATGACTGATATGGTGAGGATACTCTACCAAGAAAGGAATGATAGGCTTGTTGGAGAAGGGTCTAAAAACCAGAAAGAAGGAGAGGGTTCTTTAGGAGGAAAGAAAAGTGATTAAAATTCAAAGAAAGGACACAAAGGAAATGGTGATCCACCATCCCCATCTTCATCCTCTTCCTCTACATTGTCATCCTCAACTTCGGTGAATCAATCTCACAAGTCTAAAACCACTAGTAAAAGTCCATTTTTAAAGCTCGATGTCAAATTTGAGTTGCCTATGTTTAATGGTGAAGTGAATGCAGAGAAAATTGACAATTGGATCAGACAATTGGAAGTTTACTTGAGGATACAAAACCTTCATGAAGACGACACCAAGATACAGTTAGCCTAGTTGAGAATGGATGGAGTAGCATTAGTATGATGGGAAGCCAATACCAAGGATGAAATTAAAAAACATGGTAAGATCACTTTATCATGGGCTGAATTTATTACTGTAATTAAAAATCAATTTTATCCATTAGCTCATTTACAAAAGGCTATCATGAACTGGAAAAACTTCAGACAGCTTAAGGGACAAAATGTACAATACTACAATAAAGAGTTTAGGAGAAGAGCACTCTTATTAGGGGTAGACTTACAAAGTCAAGATACTTTGTTGAAATATATAGGTGGTTTGCACAGCTACCTTAAACATACTATCTTTATGTTCAATCCTACTATTCTAAATGAAGTTTGTGTATAAGCTACACATTTAGAGGCTAGAGGGAAAAACACTTTTGATGAGGGTAGAAACAAGCCCTTTAAGGGGAAAAAAAAAGATAAAACCTTTAAGGGAAAAGGAAAAAAGAATGCATCTGTCAAACAAGAGGGTGATAAAGTGATATGTAAACATTGTTCAAGAGACGACAATGAAGAGAAAAACTGTTGGAAATTACATCCTGAAAAAAGAACTCAGTTTAACAAAAACAAAGGAAAGAAGAAAACTGCAGCTACTACAACTACACCAAAAGACTTAGGTGATGATTCAGGTGCGAATAGTTTTGGGGTTCTTGGTTACGAACAAGGATGGGAGAGAGGGGTCAGGGACCATAGTCTCAGGGAACGCGGCTTTAACCATGGGTTTAATGCGGGGCAATTCGAGACAAGTATGGGTGGCGTGACCGACGACATCACACAAGGCGCAGGGATTTGCGGGCGGAGGAGGAGTTGGGTCAGTCGGGGTGACCTTGTCTTTGGATGCCCCCTTGCGAGCTTTGCCTTTCTTTCCTAAAGCTATCACCACAGGGTTAGGGTCCTGGGGAGGTGCGGGGGGCATGGTGGCAATGGAGGAACCGAGGGGGACTGGTTGAACCGGTGTCAAAGAGAGATAGGGTTTGGGGTGACCAGGTGGGGTAGCAGCTGGAGGGTCAAGGTACCAGACGGGTATGCCCAGGGTCAGGTTAGGGAGAGAGAGGGTGGCCAAGACAAGGACCGTATAGACTCCGGGAGGGGGAGCCAGGAAAGGTATCTGACCAGCGGGATAATGACCAGGAGGGACGGCTCCAAGCTTATTGAGGCCTGGGGGAACCGACGCGGGAGGATAGAGGGGTTCAGGGATACCAGCTGTAGGAGAAGCGCTAGAAGGAGGAGGTCTGGCTGGCGGAGATGAATGGCTAGGAGCGGGTTGCGGTGGGCGAGGTTGAGTTTGAGGTTGCTGACTAGCCGAGGCGGGTCGTTTAAGGGCGGCCCGAGACGATTGCATCATGCAAACATTTGATAAGCTGGGATCAGAGATATGAGGAGGGGGGAGACCAGGAAAAGTTCCAAGCAGGGAGGAATCTTTGTGGATGCCGGGGGAGACACTGGTCAAGGAATTGACGGTTTGCTTATTGGCTACAGAAGAGATGGTTGTCTCCGGGGAGGTCTGAGACGGTGGCTCATTGTAAGTCAACTGGTCGATGGTGACTATCTTTCCATTGTGAGGAAAAGACATCTTACGAAAAACTGCGGATGGGACAACAGACATGACATAGGTGTAGCTTCGCCCTAATAGAATGTTGTAGTCTAGAGGGGCATTGATGACTTCGATGTCAACGCAAATGGTATTGCTGGCAAGGGTGATAGGACAATTACGGAAAAGGCCAATGGGCTGGGAGGCGTGGCCGTCCCACGATCGAAGGGTGATTGTGGAAGGGACCAACTCAGGAGATCTGAGTTGCTTCCAAACCGAAGCGGACATCACATAGGTGGATGCCCCCTCATCAATTATACACCGAGAAACGTTGGCATTCCAGATTTTGACTGGGATTTGGAAGGCGACGGAAGCAGGAAGAGGAGGATGGTCTGATTGATGAGCGTCGAAAACAATCATTTGGTCATCGACAGGATCTACAGCAGCCGCGGAAGATAGCAGAGCCTTCTTTTGGGAAGGGCATGACTGGAGGAGTTCCAATATGGAAATGGCAGCAGGAGATTGCGCCAAATCATCTACTATGCTATACGCATGAGCATCTCAACCAGGAGTAGCATTTCAATGTAATGGTCCCTTAGGAATCTTGGTATGAACCTTAACTTTGGGTTGAGGGATATGTAAGGGGCAATTGGATGTCGAAAGAGGCTCTGTAGAACCTGAAGAAGGGGACTCGGGGGCAGACTGAGCGGGAGGCTTGGGGTACTGGCGAGACCGAGTTTGAAGGTGAAGGTCGACGGTTGGGGATGGATTAGAGTTCATCATGAGGATCTAGTAATCAGAGGAACCAGAAGGGGAAGGTTGAGTGACGACCTGTCCGTCAGGTGGTTGGGCAGCCACGAATCCTTGTTGGGGGAAAGGATCGGTAAACACAACCGGTTGGGTAGTGGCCACATTAGGGGGAGCATGAGGGGAGGCATGTTGTCCTCGCAATGTGGCTTGAGACTCCCACATCTGCCGCATCTATGGTAAGAGGGGACAATCGTGGGTGTAATGACCGTAAACACTGCAACATGAACAAGGCTTATTGGTGCGAAGAGGCCTGTCTTGCTTGGGCTGAGTGCCCTGTTGCTGGTTAGCAGTGTTAGAGTCGGTACCTTGAGGATTGGGTCCATGCATACCGGGGCCGGATTGATTTGGGTTTCCTCTCCGCCGTCTTTGAGAAGGGGGATTAGTCGCGCCCTGCTGTGCAAATACTTGCCCTGGAGGGGGCTGTAGGTGTTGTTGCGAGGGTGGAGGAGGCAGGGGAGGTGGAAGAGTATATGCTAGAGGATCTAGCGCACCAGGCTGTGGATAAGGATAATGGTTAGTTGGGGCAACATTGAGGTAAGCAGGAGGTTGGGAAAAAGGATGAGGCATGCCGTATCCTGGATACATGCTACCTAGAGGGGGAAAAGTGCTAGAGGTGTTGGCCCCTCCCAGAGGGAGACCATAGCCCATAGGAGGTTGAGCATACGGATGAGAAAGGGCTCCAACGATACCGTCGGTGGAATGAGATGCCCCCGGGGTGTTAGCGCCACTGGGCCTGGGGAGGTCAGGAAGGACGGTATAAACATAACCAGACTGAGCATAGATCAGGTCATATTTCAAGGCTATTTGGAGGGCGGCTTTTTCGGTTTGAGGGAAATGGGAGGCGACATCTTTGCCAATGGGAGCTAAGAGAGTGCAAAGGAACCAGTCCTGGACATGAGTGGAAAGGCGGGTTGAAGAGGATTGACGGAAAGAATTCAAAAGCTCTGTACCAGTGTCGTATCGGAGGGGGAGATGGAAATAAGATAAAAAGGCTTGGGCAATGGTCGCAAAGGTGGTATGGGAAGAGGTGGGCTGGTCAACATACCATTTAAAAGCTTCACCTATGAGCATGCATTGGAACAACCGAAGATGGATGGAGTCATCGGTAATGGAATTGGAGGAACACCACATGTGGAAAGATCGGATATGGTTGGTTGGATCATCTCCAGCAAGGCCTTCGAAATTGGGAATGTCGGAGGGGAGCTTGGTCGGCATAGAAGAACAACCAACATTGTGGCAGATAGGGTCATTGATCAATTGATTGAAATCGGGGAGGCTGAGGCCTACCATGTAAGGGAGCAAGGGTACAGCCGAGGTAGTTCCTGTGGCAGTTCCGCTAGTAGTAGTTCTGGCATTAGGTCTGGGATTACCGCTAGCGTTAGGCCCTAGACCAGACATAGTGAAGGTGACAGGGGGAGAACCAGAAGTAAAAGGAGAACCGAATGAATCAGAAGAGGAGTCGGAATGCGGACTCGGAGGAGGACTGGCTCGACGACGGCGGGACGGAGCAGGTCGATCAACCGGAAACTGAGGGTGAAAGCCAAGAAGTCTCTGGGAGGCATGCCTTGGGGGCGAAATGATGACAACACAAACACGGCACGAGGGGAAGAAGAAAGACCGAAAAAGGCAGGGAGGTGTAGAATCAAGTGATTACAATGTCGAAACAAGGGCAAAAAGGTGCAGTGTCAATTGATTTTAAAGTCTTTGCCTGGCAGTGTAAACCAGGCTCTTCTTCGCTTAGGGTGAGTGTGTGGCATGCGTTAATTTTAATTTTTAAAACCTTTTCATTTTTTAGAGCAAGGGAAAAAGTGTGCTGTGTAACTGAAAATAATGCTGCAAAAATAGTATATAATGCTGAAATAACAGAAAATTAACAGCTACTAGTGCATCGATTCAACCCAAAAAGGCGGGTCTCTCAAAACTAATCTAAAAAAGGGAAAAAATCTAGTCAAAACACACTAAAAAGAGGCCAATAGATCTAGGGTCGAAAGGGACAGGGATCTAAAGGAGAAAGCTGCTGAAAATAGGTGTAGATCACAGCCAAGAGGCAGAGGCAAGGTGGCTAGAAAAAAGGAGGAAATCAGCAAAAATCAGAAAGGACAGGGAGGAGGTCCTAAAGGGAGGTCCAAACAAAACTACAATATGTGGTTTGAAAGGAAGAAGAGCTGATTTAAAGGGATCTGAGAATGAGGTATTAGATCTGAAAAAAGGGAAGGCTGAAACTCTGAAAAATCATACACCTGAAACAGCTAAAACTCTTCCACCAAAAGTGGAGGGTACTGAAGCCCTAGGGGGCTAGGTTCCCACTTAGATGAGAAAAACAGATTAGAAACAGGTCCAAACGGGCGGAGACAGAGGCTGGAAAACCCTGACAGAAGCTTCAGCAAAACCCAGAAAAATTGCAGAAAAATAGCAGAAAAAGCACAGGTCGCAGGTTCTGACCTGTTTTCCTGTTCAGGTCGCAGAAAAGGGGCTGAAAAGTGCGACCTCCAACTCCGGTTGTCCCGGCGGCAGATTTTCGGAAAAGTTGCCGTCTCAGTTGCGGCTGATGTCTGTCACCTGCGCAATAGGGCTAGAAACACACGGAAGTTAGAAATTTTAATGTTTTAGGGTTTGATAGGTGAAAAAAAACATGAGAATAGGAAAAAAAAAAGCTGAAAAGAAACCCTAGGGTCTGAAGTAGCTGGATATGCAGGAATATGAAAAATGACAGTGGTCTTAATTGAAAACCCGTGTGGAGTCGCCAATTGTTAGTATGAATCCTTTGTCGAAGTGTATGATAAAAGACCACTTTAGCTACGCATAACTAATAGCCCTAACATCAAATATGGCTACCAATATCTTCAGATCTGCAGTTAATTGATCAAGACAAGAGCTGCAAAAAACCAGATCTATGCATAGAAAGACATTAAGCAGTAAAAAGAAGGTTTTGCTCCATATATCCAATAGACAAGACAAGAACAATTTTTGAAAGAATTTTTGTATTAAGGGCACGTGGGAGGAAAACAAGAAGATGTTTCCAATTCTCCTCAATGGGATGGGTTCTTGGAAGTC